>JAHLGP010020638.1:3612206-3685200 GCA_020141445.1 Bruguiera sexangula | reverse complement strand
GGTCAATTAATATGTTCAAATATTATATTTTTCTTATCATTCAAATGCAATGACATTTACAATAAATTTAAAAATCAAAACATTGCAATTTTTCACTTCTTACAATTTAAAGTCTTATAAGGATAAATTTGTTACTAATAATCAATTTAATTTAAATTTTCTAATTTTTTTTATTTGTCTCCTTTGCCATAGTGCAATTGGAAATGATTTATATGATTTTAGTCTACAAGCATATTTCTTAAGAAAATGTGAATGCAGTCAACACTAATAAAAAGTTTTTCCATTCCCCTTTACAAATATATGGTTGACCCAACATTGAAATTTGTGATTGCTATTTATAATATTCATTTACTAAATTGTATTTTATATAATTAAGTCCATTGTATTTTTTGTGAATTAACATGTTCAAATATTATTTTTTCTTACCATTCAAATGCAATGACATTTACAATAAAATCTTGTAAGGATAAATGTGTTACCAAAAGTTTGCAAATTTTCACTTTTTAGAATTTAAAATCTTATAAGGATAAATGTGTTACCAATAATTAGTTGAATTTAAATTTTGTAATTTTTTTATTTCTCTTCTTTGCCATAGTGCGATTGGAAACGATTTATATGATTTTAGTCTACAAACATATTTCTTAAGAAAAAGTAAGATGTACTTATTGCCATGAATATTGTGCCTCTTTTAGGCAGACAATCTATTTTCAAGATCATTAAGTATGAAGGTGTAATTACAACAAAAAGCGGAGCATTTTTGGGAAGAAATCATCAGACGGTCTCATTAATCTGTAATTAAGTAGAAAATACTTGTTAAAAATTCTAGTCATCACCAAAGATTCCTTGTTTAAGAAAATTCAATGGATTCCTTGTTCTAAGGGAGTATAGATGTGCTTGTTGTCATGAATATAGTGCCTTTTGCGAGCACACAAGCTATTGTTAAGAACATTAAGTGTGAATGGGTAATTGGAACCAAAAGTGGAGTATTGGTAGGAAGAAATCAAGAGATGATCCTCATTTGTCTGTAATTAAGTAGAAAATACTTGTAAGAAATGCTAACCATCATGAAAGACTCCTTATTTAATGAAATTCAATAGATTCCATGTTTCAAGGGACTATTAATGTGCTTGTTGCCATGAATATTGTGCCCTTTGTGGGCACACAATCTATTTTCAAGATCATTAAGTGTGAATGAGTAATTACAACAAAAAGTGGAGCATTGTTTGGAAGAAATGAAAAGACGGTCTCATTAGTTTATAATTAAGAAGATAATTCTTGTAAGAAATGCTGAACATCACCAAAGACTCTTTATGTAATGAAATTTAATAGATTCATAGTTCCAAGGGAGTGTAGGTGTACTTATTCCCATGAATATTGTGCCTTTTGTGGGCAGAGAATCTATTTTCAAGATCATTAAGTGTGAATGGGTAATTGCAACAAAATGTGGAGTATTGTTAGGAATAAATCAAGAGATGGTCTCATTAATGTGTAATTAAGTAGAAAATACTTATAAGAAATGCTAGCCATCATCAAAGACTGCTTGTTTAGTGAAATTCAACGAATTCCTTGTTGCAAGGGCGTATAGATGTACTTGTTGCCATAAATATAGTACCTATTATTGGCACACAATCTATTTTCAAGATCCTCAAGTGTGAATGATTTATTGCACCAAAAGGTGGAGCCTTGTTAGGAGGAAATGAGGAGACGGTCTCATTATTCAATAATGGTACCAAAAATACTTTTAAGAAATGTTAATCACCATCAAAGGCTCCTTGTTGAATGAAATTCAAGGAATTCTTAGTTTGAAGGGGTATAGATGTGCTTCTTGCTATGAATATAGTGCCTATTGTGGGCAAACAAGCAATTTTCATGATCATTCAATATGAATAGGTAATTACAACAAAAGTGGAGCATTATTAGGAAGAAATCAAGAGACGGTCTCATTTGTCTGAAATTAAGTAAAAAATACTTGTAAGAAATTCTAATCATCACCAAAGACTCCTTATTTAAGGAAATTCAACGAATTCCTAGTTTTAAGCGAGTATAGTTGTGCTTGTTGCCATGATATAGTGGCTGTAGGTACACAAGCTATTTTCAAGATCATTAAGACTGAATGAGTTATTGTAACTAAAGGTGGGGACTTGTTAGGAAGAAATGAAGAGACGGTCCCGTTATTTAGTAATTATACCTTAAATACTTGTAAGAAATGCTAGTCATCATCAAATACCCTTTGTTTAATGGAATTCAATGGATTCCTAGTTCCAAGGGACAATACATGTGCTTGTTACCATGGATATAGTGCCTATTGTGGGCTTATAATCTATTTTCAGCATCATTAATTGTAAATGAGTTATTCGAACAAATGGTGGGGTTTTATTAGGATGAGATGAAGAGATGGTCTCATTATTTAGTAATTATATAGAAAGTATTTGTAAGAAATACTAGTCATCATTTAAGATTCCTTGTTTAATAAAATTCAATGGATTCTTAGTTCCAAGGGAGTATATATATGCATGTTGCCATGACTATAGTGCTTGTTGTGGGAACACAAGCTATTTTCAAGATCATTAAGTGTGAATGGGTAATTACAACAAAAAGTGGAGCATTGTTAACAAGAAATCATGAGACGGTCTCATTAGTCTTAAATTAAGTAGAAAAGACTTGTAAGAAATGCAAGTTATAACCTAAGACTCCTTGTTTAATGAAATTCAACAAATTCCTAGTTCCATGGGAGTATAGATATGCATTTTGCCATGAATATAGTGCTTGTTGTGGGCATACAAGCTATTTTCAAGATCATTAAGTGTGAATGAGTAATTACAACAAAAAGTGGAACATTGTTAGGAAGAAATTAAGAGATGGTCTCATTAGTTTTTAATTAAGTAGAAAATACTTGTAAGAAATGCAAGTCATCACCAAGGACTCCTTGTTTAATGAAATTCAACAGATTCCTAATTTCAAGCAAGTATAGATGTGCTTGTTGCCATGATTATGGTGCCAATTGTGGGCACACAAGCTATTTTCAAGATCATTAAGTGTGAATGGGTAATTACAATAAAAAGTGGAGCATTGTTAGGAAGAAATCAAGAGACAGTCTCATTGGCCATAAATTAAGTAGAAAGTACTTGTAAGAAATTCAAGTTATAACTAAAGACTCCTAGTTTAATGAAATTGAACAAATTCCTTGTTCCAAGGGAGTATAGATGTGCTTGTTGCCTCAAATATTGTGCCTATTGTGGGCACACAAGCTAATTTCAATGCCATTAGGTATGAATGTGTTATTGCAATGAAAGGTGGACCCTAGTTAGGAAGAAATGGAGAGAATGCCTCATTATTTAGTAATTATACCACAAATACTTGAAAGAAATGCTAATCATCATCAAAGACTCTTTGTTTAATGAAATTCAACAGATTCCTAGTTCTAAGGGAGTATAGATGTACATTTTGCCATGAATATAATGACTGTTGTGGGCACACAAGCTATTTTCAAGATCACTAAGTGCAAATGTGTAATTATAACAAAAAGTGGAGCATTGTTAGGAAGAAATTAAAAGATGGTCTCATTAATCTATAATTAAGTAGAAAATACTTGTAAGAAATGCAAGTCATCACCAAAGACTCCTTGTTTAATGAAATTTAACGAATTCCTAGTTTCGAGCAAGTATAGATGTGCTTGTTGCCATGACTATGGTGGGCACACAAGCTATTTTCAAGATCATTAAGTATAAGTGGGTAATTAGAACAAAAGGTGGAGTATTGTTAGGAAGAAATGAAGAGACGGTCTGATTATTCAGTAAATATAGAAAAAATACTTGTAAAAATTGCTTGTCATCATTAAAGACTCCTTGTTTAATGAAATTAAATGGATTCCAAGTTTCAAGGGAGAATAGATGTGCTTGCCGTCATGATTATAGTGCTTATTGTGGGCACATAAGTTATTTTTAAGATCATTAAGCGTGAATGAGTAATTACAACAAAAACTAGAAGCTTGTTAGGAAGAAATCAAGAGATAATCTCATTAGTTAGTAATGAGGTAGAAAAAACATGTAACAAATGCTTGTCATTATCAAAGACTCATTGTTTAATGAAATTCAATGGATTCCTAGTTCCAAGGGAGTATAAATGTTCTTGTTGCCATAAATATAGTGCCTATTGTAGGCACACAAGCTATTTTCAAGATCATTAAGCGTAAATGGGCAATTACAACAAAAATTGGAGCCTTGTTAAGAAGAAATCAAGAGAGGGTCTCATTAGCCCATAATTAAGTACATAATACTTGTAAGAAATACAAGTCGTCATCAAAGACTCCTTATTTAATGAATTTCAATGAATTCCTAGTTCTAAAGGAGTATAGATGTGCTTATTACTGTGAATATAGTGCCTGTTGTGGATAGACAAGCTATGTTCAAGATCATTAAGTGTGAATATGTAATTACAACAAAAATTGGAACCTTGTTAGGAAGAAATCAAGGGACAGTCTCATTAGTCAATAATTAAGTAGAAAATACTTGAAAGAAATGCTAGTCATTAACAAAGACTCCTAGTTTAATGAAATTGAATGGATTCCTAGTTCCAAGAGAGTATAGATGTGCTTGTTGCCATTAATATAGTGCTTGTTGTGGGCACACAAGTTATTTTTATGATCATTAAGTGTAAATGAGTAATTATAACAAAAATTGGAGTTTTTTTTGGAAGAAATCATGGAATGGTCCCATTAATTAGTAATTAAGTAGAAAATTCTTGTAAGAAATGCTAGTCATTATCAAAGACTCCTTGTTTAATGAAATTCAATGCATTCCTAGTTCCAAGGGAGAATATATGTACTTGTTGCCATGACAATAGTGCCAATTGTGGGCACACAAGTTATTTTTAAGATCATTAAGCGTGAATGACTAATTACAGCAAAAATTGGAGTCTTGTTCAGAAGAAATCAAAAGACGGTCTCATTAGTCCATAATTAAGTAGATAATACTTGTAAGAAATGCTAGTCATCATCAAAGGCTCCTTATTTAATGAATTTCAACGGATTCCTAGTATTAAGGGTGTATAGATGTGCTTATTGCCATGAATATTGTGCCTGTTGTGGATAGATAAGCTATGTTCAAGATCATTAAGTGTGAATAAGTAATTACAATGAAAATTAGAGCCTTGTTAGGACAAAATCAAAGGACAGTCTCATTAGTCAGCAATTAAGCAAAAATACTTGGAATAAATGCTAGTCATATGAAATTGAATGGATTCCTAGTTCTAAGGGAGTATAGATGTGTTTGTTGCCATGAATATAGCACCTGTTATGGGCACACAAGCTATTTTTATGATCATTAAGTGTAAATGAGTAATTATAACAAAAATTTGAGTTTGTTTAGAAAGAAATCATGGGACGGTCCAATTAGTCAGTAATTAAACAGAAAATACTTGTAAGAAATGCTAGTCATTATCGAAGACTCCTTGTTTAATGAAATTTAATGCATTCCTAGTTCCAAGGGAGAATAGATGTGCTTATTGCCATGACAATAGGGTCTATTGTGGACACATAAGTTATTTTTAAGATCATTAAGTATGAATGAGTAATTACAACAAAAAGTGGAGGCATGTTAGGAACAAATCAAGAGACAGTCTCATTAGTGAGTAATGAAGTAGAAAATACTTGTAAGAAATGCTAGTCATCATTAAAGACTACTTGTTTAATGAAATTCAACAGATTCCTAGTTACAAGGGAGTATAAATGTGCTTTGTGCCAAGAATATAGTGCTTATTTTTGGCACACAAGCTATTTTCAAGATCATTAAGTGTGAATTGGTAATTACAGCAAAAATTGGAGCCTTGTTAAGAAGAAATCAAGAGATAGTCTAATTAGTCAGTAATTAAGCAAAAAATACTTGGAAGAAATGCTAGTCATTAATGAAGACTTTCAGTTTAATGAAATTTAACGGATTCCTAGTTCCAAGGGAGTATAGATGTGCTTGTTGCCATGAATATAGTGCTTGTTGTGGGCACATAAGCTATTTTTATGATCATTAAGTGTGAATGAGTAATTATAACAAAAATTGGAGTTTTGGTAGGAAGAAATGATGGGATAGTTCCATTAGTTATTAATTATGCAAAAAATACTTGTAAGAAATGGTAGTCATCATTAAAGACTCCTTGTTGAATGAAATTTAATAGATTCCTAGTTCCGAAGGAGAATAGATGTGCTTATCCCCATGACTATAGTGCCTATTATGGGCACATAAGTTATTTTGAAGATCATTAAGTGTAAATGTGTAATTACAATAATAAGTAGAGACTTGTTAAGGAGAAATCAAGAGACGGTCTCATTAGTTAGTCATTAAGAAGAAAATGCTTGTAAGAAATGATAGCCATCATCAAAGAGTCCTTGTTAAATGAAATTTAACAAATTCTTAGATTCAAGGGAGAATAGATGTGCTTGTTGCCATGGATATAGTACCTATTGTGGGCACACAAGCTATTTTGAAGATCATTAAGTGTACATGTGTAATTATAACGAAAAAGTGGAGCCTTGTCAGGAAGAAATCAAGAAGTGGTTTCATTAGTTTGTAATTAAGAAGAAAATACTTGTAAAAAATGCTAACAATCATTAAGGACTCCTTGTTTAATGAAATTCAATGGATTCCTAGTTTTGAGAGAGAATAGATGTGCTCATCACCATGAATATAGTGCCTCTAGTGGGAACACAAGCCATTTTCAAGATCATTAAGTATGAATGAGTTATTGCAACAAAAGGTCGAGCCTTGTTTGACAGAAATTAAGAGACGATCTCATTATTCAGTAATTATACCAAAAATGGTTGTAAGAAATGCTACTTGTCATCAAAGGCTCCTTGTTTAATGAAATTCAACAAATTCCTAGTTCCAAGGGAGAATAGATATGCTTGTTGCTATGAATATAGTCCTTATTGCGGGCACACAAGTTATTTTGAAGATCATTAAGTGTGAATGCATAATTACAACAAAAAGTTGAGCCATGTTGGGAAGAAATCAATAGATAGTCTCATTAGCTAGTAATTAAATAGTAAATACTTGTAAGAAATGCTAGTCATCATCAGACTCATTGTTTAAAGAAATTCAAAAGATTCCTAGTTCTGAGGGAGAGTAAATGTGCTGGTCACCATGAATATAATGCCTGTTGTGGGAACACAAGCCATTTTCAAGATCATTAAGTGTGAATGAGTTATTGTAACAAAAGGTTGAGCCTTGTTCGGAAGAAATCATGAGTCGATCTCATTATTCAGTAATTATACCAAAAATACTTGTAAGAAATGGTAGTCATCATCAAAGACTCCTTGTTTAATGAAATTCAATGGATTCATCGTTCTAAGGAAGTGTAGACGTGCTTGTTGCCATGAATATAGTGCTTGTTGTGGGCACACAAGCTATTTTCAAGATCATTAAGTGTGAATGCATAATTACAATAAAAGGTGAAGCTTTGTTAGGAAGAAATGAAGAGATAGACTCATTAGTTAGTATTTAAGTAGAAAATATGTGTAAGAAATGCTAGTCATCATCAAAGACTTATTGTTTAAAGAAATTCAATAGATTCCTAGTTTTGAAGGAGAATAATTGTGCTCATCGCCATGAACATAGTGTTTGTTGTGGGAACACAAGCCATTTTCATGATCATTAAGTATGAATGAGTTATTGCAACAAAAGGTGGACCCTTGTTCAGAATTAATCAAAAGACGATCTCATTATTCAGTAATTATACCAAAAATACTCAAAAGAAATGCTAGTCATTGAAAGGATTCCTAGTTACAACGGAGTATGAGTGTGCTTGTTGCAATGAATATAGTGCTTGTTGTCAGCACACAAACTATTTTCAAGATCATTCAGTAAATATACTGAAAATACTTGTAAAAAATGCTAGTCATCATCAAAGACTCATTGTTTAATGATATTCAACAAATTCCTAGTTCCAAGGGAGAATATATGTGCTTATTGCCATAAATATAGTGTCTGCTGTAGGCACACAAGTTATTTTCAAGATCATTAAGTGTGGAAGAGTTATTGCAACAAAAAGTGGAGCCTTGTTAGGAAAAAATGATGAGATGATCTTATTATTCAGTAATTATACCAAAAATACTCAAAAGAAATGCTAGTCATTATCAAAGACTCCATTATTTAATGAAATTGAAAGGATTCCTAGTTACAAGGGAGTATAGGCGTACTTGTTGCAATGAATATAATGCCTCCTGTGGGCACAAAAGCTTTTTTTTATGATCATTAAGTGTGAATGAGTACTTACAACAAAAATTGGAGTTTTTTCATGAAGAAATCATAGGATGGTCCCATTAGTCAATAATTAAGCAGAAAATACTTGTAAGAAATGCTAGTCATCATCAAAGACTCCTTATTTAAGGAAATTCAATAGATTCCTAGTTCCAAGGGAGAATAGATGTGCTTGTTGCCTAGATTATAGTGCCTATTGCAGGCACACAAGTTATTTTTAAGATCATTAAGCATGAATGAGTAATTACTACAAAAAGTGGAGGCTTGTTAGGAAGAAATCAACAGATGGTCTCATTAGTCAGTAATGAAGTAGAAAATACTTCTAAAAAATGCTAGTTATCATCAAAGACACCTTGTTTAAAGAAATTCAACAAATTCCTAGTTCCAAGGGAGTATAGATATGCATATTACCATGAATATAGTGCCTATTATGGGCACAAAAGCTATTTTCAAGATCATTAAGTGTGAATGAGCAATTACAGCAAAATTGGAGCCTTGTTAAGAAGAAATCAAGATATGGTCTCCTTAGTCTATAATTAAGTAGAAAATACTTGAAAGAAATGCTAGTCATCATCAAAGACTCCTTGTTTAATGAATTTCAATAGATTCTTAGTTCTATGGGTGTATAGATGTGCTTATTACGATAAATATAGTGCTTGTTGTGGGCAGACAAGTTGTGTTCAAGATCATTAAGTGTGAATGAGTAATTACAACAAAAATTGGAGCCTTGTTAGGAAGAAATCAAGGGACAGTCTCATTAGTCAGTAATTAAGCAGAAAATACTTGGAAGAAATGCTAGTCATTAACAAAGACTCTTGGTTTAATGAAATTTAACAAATTCCTAGTTTCAAGGGAGTATAGATGTGTTTGTTGCCATGAATATAGTGCCTGTTGTGGGCAAACAAGCAATTTTCATGATCATTCAGTGTGAATGGGTAATTACAAGAAAAAGTGGAGCATTATTAGGAAGAAATCAAGAGAGAATCCCATTAGTTTATAATTAAGTCAAAAATACATGTAAGAAATTCTAGTTATCACCAAAGACTCCTTATTTAATGAAATTCAACAGATTCCTAGTTCCAAGAAAGGATAGATGTGCTTGTTACCATGAATATAGTGTCTGTTGCAAGCACATAAGCTATTTTCAAGATCATTAAGAGAGAATAAGTTATTGTAACAAAAGGTGGAGACTTGTTGGGAGGAAATGAAGAGATGGTCTAATTATTCAGTAATTATATCAAAAATACTTGTAAGAAATGCTAGACATCATCAAAGACTCCTTATTGAATGAAATTCAACTGATTCCTAGTTCTAAGGGAGTATAGATGTTCTTGTTGCCATAAATATAGTGCCTATTGCAAGTGTACGAGCTATTTTGAGGATCATTAAGTGTGAATGGATAATTATAAGAAAAAGTGGAGCATTGTTAGGAAGAAATCAATAGACAGTCTCATTAGACTATAATTAAGTAGAAAATACTTGTAAGAAATGCTAAACATCACCAAATACTCCTTATTTAATGAAATTCAATAAATTCCTAGTTCCATGGGAGTATAGATGTGCTTGTTCCCATGAATATTGTGCCCTTTATGGGCACACAATCTATTTTTAAGATCATTAAGTGTGAATGGGTAATTACAACAAAAAGTGGAGCATTGTTGGGAAGGAATGAAGAGACAGTCTCATTGGTTTGTAATTAAGTAGAAAATACTTGTATAAAATGCTAGCCATCACCAAAGACTCCTTGTTCAATGAAATTCAATGAATTCCTTGTTCGAATGGAGTATAGATGTGCTTGTTCCCATAAATATAGTGCCTGTTGTGTGCACACAAGCTATTTTCATGATCATTAAGAGTGAATGAGTAATTACAACAAAAAGTGGAGCCTTGTTAGGAAGAAATGAAGAGACAGTCTCATTATTTAGTAATTGTACCAAAATTCTAGTCATCTCCAAAAACTTATTGTTTAATGAAATTCAATAGATTCTTAGTTCTAAAGGAGTATAGATGTGCTTGTTGCCTTGAACATAGTGCTTGTTGTGGGCACACAAGCTATTTTCAAGATCATTAAATGTGAAAGGTTAATTAGAACAAAAAGTGGAGCATTGTTAGGATGAAATCAAGAGATGATCTTGTTAGTTTGTAATTAAGTAGAAAATACTTGTAAGAAATGCTAACCATCACCAAAGAGTCCTTATTTAATGAAATTCAACGGATTCCTTATTTCAAGGGAGTATAGATGTGCTTATTATCGTGAATATGGGGTTTCTTCCTTTCTTGCCTCTTAAGGTCAACTAGATTACTAGGAGGTGTTAGCACTCAAACATTTGGTTGAGGAGGTCATGGTAGAGAGCTTTGGTATAAAAATGAGGCTATTATGTCATAAGACTAATATGATTGTTGAGGGTTAAATTACCCCTATAAGTTTCTAAACAACTAGTATATAGGGCATAATCTTGACCAATTATTATATTTAGTCACTTGAACCTCACCTTCCTTTCTTTTGGTCACATCAATTTTCTTGGATATTGTAGTGTCAATAGTAGTATCAATAAATTTACCCTTTTAGATACACTCCTTGATTCTTTCTCTTGCAATGACCAAACCAATAGAACTTGAAACTCAATGGATTCCTAGTTTCAAGGGAGAATAGATGTGTTTGTTGCCATAAATATAA
The DNA here is from genome assembly GCA_020141445.1 of Bruguiera sexangula. Lineage (NCBI taxonomy): Eukaryota > Viridiplantae > Streptophyta > Magnoliopsida > Malpighiales > Rhizophoraceae > Bruguiera > Bruguiera sexangula. Next base: position 3,674,277 of record JAHLGP010020638.1, on the reverse strand, counting down.
TGCTTGTTGTGGGAACACAAGGTTTCTTTCAAGATCATTAAATGTGAATGAGTTATTGCAACAAAAGGCAGAGCCTAGTTAGCAAGAAGTGAAGAGATGGTCTCATTATTTAGTTACTATGCTGAAAATACTTGTAAAAAATGTCAGTCATTATCAAAGACTCCCTTGTTTAATGAAATTCAACAAATTCCTAGTTCCAAGGTAGAATATAGGTGCTTGTTGCCATAAATATAGTGCCTATTGTGGGAACACAAGGTTTTTTTGAAGATCATTAAGAGTGAATGAGTTATTGCAACAAAAGGTAGAGCCTTGTTAGGAAGAAGTGAAGAGATGGTCTCATTATTCAGTTACTATACTGAAAGTACTTGTAAGAAATGCTAGTCGTCATCAAAGACTCCCTTGTTTAATGAAATTCAACAAATTCCTAGTTCCAAAGGAGTATAGATGTGGTTATTGCCATGAATATAGTGCCTATTGTGTTCACACAAGCTATTCTAAGATCATTAAGTGTGAATGGGCAATTACAACAAAAATTGGAGCCTTGTTAAGAAGAACACAAGAGATAGTCTCATTAGTTGATAATTAAGTAGAAAATACTTCTAAGAAATGCTTGATGTCATCAAAGACTCCTTATTTAATGAATTTAAATGGATTCCTTGTTTTAAGGGTGTATAGATATGCCTGTTGCCATGAATATAGTGCCTGTTGTCAGCACACAAGCTATGTTCAAGATGATTAAGTGTGAATGAGTTATTGCAAACAAAAGGCGGAGCCTTGTTAGGAAGAAGTAAAGAGATGGCCTCATTATTCAGTTACTATATTGAAAATACTTGTAAGAAATGGTAGTCATTATCAAAGACTCTCTTATTTAATGAAATTCAATGGATTCCTAGTTCCAAGGTAGAATATATGTGCTTGTTGCCATAAATATAGTGCCTGTTATGGGAACATAAGGTTTTTTCAAGATCATTAAGAGTGAATGAGTTATTGCAACAAAAGGTAGAGCCTTGTTAGGAAGAAGTGAAGAGATGGTCTTATTGTTCAGTTACTATACTGAAAGTACTTGTAAGAAATCCTAGTCATTATTAAAGACTCCCTTGTTTAATGAAATTCAACAAATTCCTAGTTTCAAGGAAGTATAGATGCAGTTGTTGCCATGAATATAATGTCTATTGTGTTCACACAAGCTATTCTAAGATCATTAAGTGTGAATGGAAAATTATAGCAAAAATTGGAGCCTTGTTAAGAAGAACACAAGAGACAGTCTCATTAGTCGATAATTAAGTAGAAAATACTTTTAAGAACTGCTTGACGTCATCAAAGACTCCTTGTTTAATGAATTTAAATGGATTCCTTGTTCTAAGGGTGTATAGATGTGCCTGTTGCCATGAATGACTACTCCTTTGGTTCACATCAACAAAAGTTATTTTGTGGTCATTTTCTATGAATGACTACTTGCAATGAAAGGAGAAGTCTTGTTTGCAATAAATAAAGTTAATAGGTCATCCTTCAAGAATTAAATCATTCAAACTCATAAAAAAAAAGTTAACTGAATCAATAATTTCTTTATTTGATGGAATTCAATGAAGTTAAAATACTAGAATAGCATTGACATGCTTGTCACCATGAATGTAATGTTTGTTTTAGACACAAAAGCTATTTTCATAATCATTTTGTATGAATAACTCTTTGCAACGATGGGAGAAGTCTCATTTTGTGTTAATCGATATCAATGACTCCTTTCTTTGTTGGAAACATTGGATTTAGAATGTCAAAGTTATAATGACACACTTTCCACTATAAATGTGATATTGGTGTAGACATAAAAGTTATTTTTATGGTCATTTTGTGTGAAAAACTCCTTGTAACAAAAGGAGAAGTATTGTTATGAAGAAATGAACTAATGGTCTCATCCTCTAGTCATTAAACATTCAAACCCAGAAAGAAAACCTAACAAGATCAATCACTCCTTTGTTTGATAAAATTCAACGAATTAAAAGTTCTAATATTGTTATGACATGCATATTGCAATAAATAAAATTTTTGGTATAGACACAAAAGTTATTTTCAAGGTCATTACTCCTTGCAACAAAAGGCAATGTCTTACTAGCAAGAGATGAGTTATAGGCTCATCTTTTAGGAATTCAAGAATTCACACACATTTTTGAAAACCTATCAATAACAACAAATATGAAAAGACTACCCCCTTTCGACTGTGGCCACTTTAGCAAAAAGTTCATAGATAAATCAACCCAAGTTTCTCTAGGTATAAGTAAATGGGTATACATGTCATGGGGTAAAACTCTAAATTTAGCATGCTTGTATATTATGCACTTCTCACACACCCTTTTAACATCTCGCTTCATGTGTGACAAAATAAAAAATAATTAGCTAAGACATCTAGTATTTTTCTAACTCTGAAATCATCTATTAAACCACCCTTGTATGCTTCTCTCACAAACAACTCATGTAAATGATTTTCCTTAGATAAGAAACTCTTATGTCTATAAAATTTTCCATAGGCTGAATTTTCACATGCTTGATACACATTATCAAAATCAAGATCTTTCACAAATAAATTTTTAATATATTCAAATCTTAACAATTTCACACTAAGTGTAGAGATAAGGGCATATTTGTCTCCTTATTAGGACTCACTCTTATATGATTTTCCCTTGGGCTTGTAATCAGCCCTTTGCTTCCTTTTACTCTAATTTGGCTTTTAGATTGAAGTGGAACACAAATTCTATACAATATTTGTAGAACCCTTCCATTTGAATTGTCTTTCAACTTTCATTGCCATGTGCATTATATTCTCCAACTCCATATAATGCTACAATTCAACTACGTTGGCATTGTCTCTATTTAGCCCTTGTAAAAACTAAGTCATAGTTGTCTCTCTGTCCTCATCCATATTAGCCAAAATCATGACAATTTCTATATCTTTATTGTAGTCCTCCACACTTTTAGTGCCTTAAGTGAGACCTTGCAACCTTTTGTTCAGATCCCTATAATAGTGATTAGGGATGAACCTTCTCCTTGTAATGACCTACATCTCCTCCCATATATCAATAGACCTCTCATGATTCTTTCTCCTAGTGAAAATAAGTTGATCCCACCAAACAATGGCATAATTAGTAAACTTAATGGCAACAAGTTTTACTCTTTTCTTTTAAAACTAGTTGTACCAATTAAAGACCAACTCAACCTTCATCTCCTATTCTAGATAGTCTTTAAGATCATTTTACCCTTTTCATACTATTGAAATCACAATCATAGGTGTCTTGTCTCCTAAAATCTCTTTGACTATTTCTATTATTTTAAAATTTTGACCAAAGTAGTTAGATAATCAAATTCATCATCTTTTAAATCATCTTCATGGTCATAGTCTTGTCTCTCTTGCCTTTTTGCATTAGGAACCTCACGGCCCCCATGCCTTCATTGCAATTCTGCTATTTCATTGGCTTGCTCCTCTTTCCTTTCCCTTATATCATCAAATCTGGTGTTCACAGACTAAAAGTGTTGTTGCATAGTTTTGAGCATGAACAACTCATCATTGGAAGATACTGTTAATTCTGCATAAAATAGCTAAGATACCTCACAAAACACTTCCTTATGTGTTTCACTCTAAAATAGTGTCACACACCTTCATGTTTACAGTCTTTAATGTTTTTCTCTTAATATGTGTTTACACTCTTACGTTTTACCACTCAAATTTTCTCTCCTAATTATTTATTGAACTAAGCAACCTAAATCAAAAGTTACCTTATAAGGAACTAATTTCAACAAATTAAAATCAAAGATATTTAGGAAAGAATAATTAATAAAGGTTGTGAACTAGAAAAAAATAATAAGATTAAAACCAAGGACACAAAGAAAGATTAGTTAGATCGAATCCTTATAGGAACTAGAAAGAAATAAGGCCTACTCCTTTAATTTAGGGTTTCCATATATTGTAAGATGATGAGATTCATGAAGGTGCCAATGCATGGAGGGCTTTTAAGGATCCATTGAGCATTCAAGAAAGGCCGATGCCATGTTCCATAGCTAAGAGAATGAAAGAGGCACTTAATAGGTTGATTAAAGTCATTTGACCAAGGAAGCTAATTTAAACTTAAAGGCAACAAAGTACATATTAATATGAGTGAAGGCTTTATTAATTGTATAAGTGATTGTGAAGAGTTGAAGTAACAAAGTAGTGAAATTACTAAGTTGGACCTATCGCAAAGTTTGAAAAATAGAGGACAAGGAGTGGATTGGTCATAAAATTGGTTACAAGAGCAATGTTGTTGTTGGAAGATAGGACCAGTCACGAGTCGATTGGTGAACTAGTTTAATATTAGACAAAAGACTTAGCAAATCTACCCAAACCAAATCTAACCAAAGTAACCTTAATTCGTTTGTTGTCAACTTATTTAAGAACTTTTTCTTATTTTTAGGGTTAAGGTTGTTACTTTAGCCAATAAATAGACTTGATTTCATTGTTAAAAGATGTAAATCATTGATGAAAGAAAAAGTGAGAATTTTTTCTTTTAATTCATTGAACTTTGCAAACTTATCAAGATTATTCTCTTATGGTATTTCAACTTGACCTATCTCTCCTAAATCCCTTTTTTTACCTGATTTAACTTTGGTTTTTATTCCTTTGAACATTGGGTCTAGGTTTATACCTTAGATTCATGTTTCTTCAAACATTAGATCAAGATTTTATCTTTGTTAAACCTAATTTAACTTTCTAGGGGTTTTAAATTCCTTTTTTTGCTTGTGGGTTTCATTATGCTCTTTGGGGTTCACACCATAAGATGCCTAATAAGAAAATGAATAAAGTCTTTATCTCCCTTTGATCTTATTAAATAGGGTTTATTTCTCAAATAGGAAGACATGAACTACAATCCTTCCTTTCCTTTTTTTTCCTTCTTTTCTTCTTTCTATGTTTCTTTTTTGTTTTTTTTTTTCTGCTCTTTCGTTCTCTTTTCTTTTGTATGAATTTAAAGATAAGAAAAGATAAAGTAAGGTTTGTAGATTCAAAGAACATAGGAGTATAAATTAGGGTTTGTGGATTCAAGGAACATAATGGTATAAAATGTTTCCAAAAAGAAGAACAAGAGAAAAACTCAAATATAGTAAAGTAAATCTAATTTAAAGCCTAGCTTTGATACCAACTAATTTCAACCCTAAAAGATATGGCTTAAGGACCTAACATACACAAGGAATGAAATGAGAATCCAAGAAAGCTAAACTATATTTCAATCATGGAAGATCTAGAGCCAACATTTAAAGGAACACAAACTTAAAATAAAAAAAAATGATATGGACACCACACTACAAGAAAGAACAGATTTGGGAGTGATAAGTTGGGTTAAACACCATAAGAAAAGTCAGTTCCTGATAAGTTCTTTAGCTCTTGAAAGAACCGAAGGAGAAAATTCTCACTTTTATTTCATAGAATGATCTACCCCCTTTAATAGTGAAATTAAGCATATTTATAGACTGAATTATGAACTCTAAAGATAGGGACAGACTTCCTAAAGAGGGTGACAAGTCTGCTCCTATTTTTTAAGTATTGTTGTAAAAACCCTTACAATCACTTAACACATAAGCCCATTCGATATACTTATACAATTAATAGGGTCTTGGCCTATATTAAGATATGAGCCTTTAAGTTTAAATTAGCTTCTTCAGTCCAAACCTTTTCAATCAGTCCACTAAATGCCTCTTTCATCCTTTTAACTCTTGAGCATGTCATTGGTTCTTCTTTAACACTCAATGGATCCTTAAAAGTCCTTTATACATTGACTCCTTCGTGGATCTCATTAGCAACAAAAATAGCAGCCTTTTTAGCAAGAAATGAAGTTATGAGCTCACCATTTAAAATTTGAACCATTCAAATTCATAAAGAAAAGGTAATCAAGATTAATAACTCCTTTGTTGATGCGAACAACCCCAAAATGATGTGACTTAGGGACTCAACGCACGCAAGGAATCAAAGAATATCCAGGAAAGCTAAACCAAACTATAACAAAACAAAACCCATACCTAATATTCAAAGGAATACAAACTTAGGATATTTAAGATGGATATGGATGCCACACTCTAGAAAAGAAAGGAATTAAGAGTGATAAGTTAAGTTAAATGCCACAAAAAGAGGTACCTTTTAATAAGTTCTTTAGTTCTAAAGAAAACCGAAGGAGAAAACCCTTATTTTTTATTTCTCTCAAAATTGTTTGATGTTCCAGAGCTTACAAGGAGGTGCCTATTTATAGGCTAACATAGCAATCCTAAGGTGGTATAAATTTCCATTTAGGGAAAATCCTTATTTAGGACAAAATCTTATATAGAAAATTATTAGTTTTATAACATTGCTTATTTAGGATAAATTCCTATTTAGGAGTGAATGCAATTGTCTGATGTTGTGGAGCTTACAAGGAGGAGCCTATTTATAGGCTAATATAGCAATCCTAAAGAGGTATAAATTCCTATTTTGGGCAAATCCTTATTTAGGACAAAATTTTATACAGAAAACTACCACTTTTATAACATTGCTTATTTAGGATAAACTCCTATTTAGGAGTGAATGTAATTACTTAGCCCTATAACATTAAGTGCTTCTTTCACCTTTTTTCTCCCTTTGTTGACATAGGATGCATATTGCTCAATTCATTTTTCAATATGTTGCCACACCTTCTCATGCAATTTTTTCACCATGTCAGCCTTGCGTTCACTATCGAAGCTAACACACTTATCAACAGGTATTGGTACCAAATCTAAAAGAGTCAACACATTAAAACCATATACAATTTCAAATGGAAAGTAACTAGTAGTAGAACACTCCTATTATATGCAAACTTGACATGTAGTAAACAATCTTCTCATGTTTTCAAATTCATTTGAATAATAGCATGCAAAAAGGTAGAAAGAGTTTGATTAACTACCTCAGTCTTCCTATTAGTTTATAGATGACAAGTGGTTGAAAACAATAGTTTAGTACTATCTTTGTATCCCACAAAGTCTTTGAGAAGTAGCTTAAGAACTTTGTATCCCGATCTGAAATAATACTCCACAACATGCCATGCAAACATACTACTTCTCTAAAGAATAAGTCGACCATATTGCTTGCATCATTAGTCTTATGGTATGAATGAAGTGTGCCATCTTTAAAAATTTGTCAACAACAAATACATAATCCCTACCCCTTTTTGATCATGACAATCCTAATACAAAGTCCATAGATAAATCAACCTAGGGATGGCTAAGTATGGGTAAAGGGGTATATAAGTCATAAGGTAAAATTCTAAATTTAATATGTTTGCAAGTTATGCATTTCTCACATACCTTCTCAACGTTACATTTCATGTGTGGCAAAAAATAATGTTTAGCTAGGACATTTAGGGTTTTCCTAACTCTAAAATGGCCCATTAGACCACCCCTATGAGTTTCTCTCACAGTTAACTCCTTAAAAAAACTCATAGGCATGCATAAATGATTTTCCCTAAATAAGAAACCCTCATGCCTATAAAACTTCTTAAAGACATTCTCACATGCTCCACACACATTAGCAAAGCTAGGATCTTTTACATATAAATCTTCAATATATTCAAATCCTAATAATTTTGCAGTAAGTGTAAAGATAAGGGTATACCTGTGAGATAATGCATTAGTTACCACATTTTTCTTACCTTGTTTATATTTGATGATATAGGGGAAAGGCCTTAATGAATTCGATCCACTTGGTATGTCCTTTGTTTAACTTTCCTTGTCCCTTTAAGTGCTCCAAGGATTCATGGTTAGTATAGATGACAAACTCCTTGGGCCAACAGTAGTGTTGCCATGACTCTAAAGCTTGTATTAATGCATACATCTCTTTATCATAAGTAAGAAAATTAAAGCTAACTCTGCTTAATTTTTCACTAAAGTAGGCAATTAAATGCCTTTCTTTCATCAAAATAGCTCTGATGCCAATACCTGAAGCATTAGACTCAATCTTAAAAGTTTTTGCAAAGTGAAGTAAAACAAGTAAGGGTGTAGAACTTAACTTTTCCTTAATGTAATTAAAAACCTTCTCTTGATTACTACCCCACTAAAAACTGATTTTCTCTTTAATAACCTCAGTTAGTGGTGTAGTAATGGTGCTAACTTCCCTAACAAAGTGTCCATATAAACTATCTAGACTATGAAAGCTACGCACATCACTAACTAACTTAGGTGTAAGCCAACCACGGATTGCTCTAACGTTTTTCTTGTCAATCTTAATACCTTTAGCACTCATAATATAGTTAGGAAATATGATCTAATTAGCACAAAAGGAACATTTCTTTAAGTTAGCATACAATTTCACAAAGTGTAAAACAATTAAAAAAGAATGTAAATGATTAAGATGCTCTTTTAAACTTTTGCTGTAGACCAAAATATTATCAAAATACACAACCACAATTTTACCAATGAATGGATGCAAAACATGATTCATTAATTGCATAAAAGTGTTTGCTACATTATTGAGACCAAATGACATAACAAGCCATTTATACTAACCATACTTAGTTTTGAAAGTTGTTTTCCATTCATCTCCCTCTCTCATCCTATTCTGGTGATATCCACTTTTCAAATCAATTTTAGAAAAGACACATGAACCATGCAATTCATCAAATGTGTCATCTAACCTAAGTAGGAGGTGATGATACTTTACAATTATTTTGTTGACCACTTAATAATTAACCTAAAACCTTTAATTCTCATCCTTCTTGGGTACAAGTAGGACAAGAACTGTATAAGGACTCATGCTTTAACACTATCAATCCTTTATATGCCATAAAAAAAGGAGTCATTGACCTTGATTAGCTTTTCTTATTGGCTTTGTGTTGTTCTTATAGTCTTGTATGGGTTGTAATTGTTGTCAACTAGGGTTAAGTGTGCAAAAAAGTAAAGCCACATGGAAGGGCAAAAAAGTAAATACGCCGCGTAAGGGCAAGATCGTAAATCCGCCATGTAAGCCCTATTAGGGTTTCATGGAAGAGAGTATATAAAGGCCTTGGAAGACAAAACTAGTTAAGGGCAACACAATTGAATAAACGGCAACCCTACAACAACCAGCCAAAAAGAAGAGAAAAGCAAACCAGAAACACACAACTAGCAAGAGGAGAAATAAGAAACAGACCACCCTGAAGAGAAGACAGCAGACCTGGTATTCGTGAGACCACCCGGAAGAGAAGACAGCAGACTTGGTATCCATGAGACCACCCATAAGAGAAGACAACAGACCAGAAGCGTGAAGCAAGCCGAAAGACGTGAACCAGAAAAACCAGTAGCGTGAGGCAGGCCAAGAGACGTGAAACAGCTGACCAGAAGCATGGGTGTATGTCGGGAGACGGCGTGAGACCAGAATGTGCAATGGCGTGACAAACCAGAAGCGTGAGGACAGGCCGTGAAACAGTAAGACCGTGAAATAGGAGACAGGTGAGACCGTGAGATGGTGAAAGCAAGAGCTGTGTGAGACAACCTAGAGAAGGAATTTGGCGAAGCATTGGAAAGAACTCAACGTATTTCCAGATTTCTTCAAGAGAGGTTAAAGAGCATTGCGGTGAACTTCTAAGTGGCAGTGGAGCAGTCTTTCAATTCAACAGAGGCAAAACAAGTTAGAAGAAGGGTAGACACAGTAAGTGACACTCTTTGTATTGTACTTGCTTAGTAATTGCAATAGTGAAAGGAGCAGAAGATTAAGACATCCATTTTAACTAGAATTCTCAAGTATAGTGGATAGTCTCGGTAAGGGAGAGCCCCTACCACCGTGGATGTACATCACGTTTACAGAACCACGTAAATCTCGTGTGTCCTTAATCTGCTTTACGTTTTGTGTTTTGAATTAAGTTGTGAATGCAGCTAAAGTATCAGCCAACCCATAACCTAACGAAGACCTAAACAAGAACATCTGAATTGTCTATTAGGCAAGGTGTCTAAAAGGTGACTTTGGGGACTATTGTGATTAGTAGGTAGCAATAGATCTACCTTAGTTGAATATGAGAAAGAGTTCACTTTTAAGAAGAGATTGAAGTTATTCACTTACCTGTGAATTGCAAATTGTGGTGATACTGATTCACCCCCCCTCTCAGTATCACAAACTAGTAGATCGTAAGGTGAAGTTGGGAACTTCACTCTCAATGGTTCAATTCCTAAAGAATATGCCCATAACTTCATTTCTTACAAAGAAGACTTATTATTTCATTGCAAGGAGTCATTATTACAAAATGATCATGAAATTGACTTTTGGGACTGTACCAACATTATATTCATTATGACAAGCATGGTATTATAATTCTAGCACTCTACATCAATTGAATTTCATCAAACAAAAGATTCATTGTCTTAATTAGTATTCTTACCAGGTTTGAATGATTCCATTCCTAATGGATAAGCCTATAACATCATTTCTTGCAAACAAGACATATCTTTTCGTTTCAAGCAGTCATTCTCACAAAATAATCATGAAATTAAAAACATCTCATTACAACCTTGACACTTTATATCCACTAAATTCCATCATAAAAAGGAGCCATTTATTTTGAATACCTTTTCTTGCCAACTTTTAATGACTTAGTTCTTAAAGGATAAGCCTTTTACTTCATTCCTTGCCAACAAGACTTATCCTTTCATTGCAAGGAATTAGTAGTAAATAAAGTTATAGGCTCATACTTCTAAATTGAACTATTTAAACTAGGCAAGAAATGGTAATCTAGAATAATGACTACTTTGTCTAAAGGAATTCAATGGATTTAGATTCCAAAGTTGTCATGATGTACCTATAGAAATAAATATGATGTTTTGTATAGACATAAAAGTTATCTTCATGATCATTTTGCATGAGTGACTCCATGTAACAAAACGAAAAGTGCTATCAATATGAAAAAAAGTTATAAGTTCATCCTTTATGTATTAAACCTTTTAAACTTGGCAAAAAAGCTGATCAAGGTCAATGACTTTTTTATTTGACAAAATTTGATGGATTCAGAGTGCTTAAGTTCTAATGACATGCTTGTTTCCATGAATGTAATGTTTAGTTTAGACACAAAAGTTCATAATTTGATGGATTCATAGTGCTTAAGTTCTAATGACATGCTTGTTTCCATGAATGTAATGTTTAGTTTAGACACAAAAGTTCATATCATTAACATTTTGTGGGAATGACTCCTTATAATGAAAAGGGAAGTGCTTCTTGGTTCAAGAAGCTAATCAAGATGAATTACTCCTTAGTTTGATAGAATTTGATGGATCTAAAGTGCCTGACTTGCAATGATGTGCTTCTTGCACTAAATATAGTATTTGTTGCAAACACAAAAGTTAACTTTATGATTATTTTATATAAGTGACTACTTGCAAAGAAAGGAGAAATTTTATTAGTTGGGTATAGACACAAAGTTCATAATTATTTTGCATAAGTGACTCCTTGCAACTAAAGGTGAAACTAATTATCTTGTGATAGGTTTTTAACCAGTATAAATGGAATTTCAATACAAATTCCTTTGTTATATATAGTTGGTACGCATGAGATAATTTATATTTAATAACAAACTTGCTTTTATTAGCAGTATTTAACATTTCTATTATTTTTTGAAAAGTATTTTGAAGAAACTATCTCTTTATTAATACAATTCATATTACTATCTGAATCAATTAAGGTTATGGAAAAAAAGATATATTCTTTATTGACTATTACAGTAATAACCCTATCAATTAAATTAATGTATTGAAGAGTATATAATCCTTCTTTTAAAAAAGTCACCAAAATATTAAAAGGATCTTCGTCCTTTTTAGTTACTAATTCTAGTACTAATACCCTTTTTGTTAATCCTTTTATTTTCATTTTTAATCGATTAATCTTGACTTTAAGCTCTCTAATATGAGATTTTATTGCTACTTTTCTAGCTTTTGAATTAGAATGGTCATTTCTAATTCTCTAAATAGTAGTTTTTAAATTGTAATCTTCTTCTGGTTCTTTAACCCTAGCCTCGTTTTGAGACAAATGAAGATAGTTCTCTAATTGTTCTCTTTTTCTTTTAGATCTATAATCTTATCAATAAGATCTGATATCAAATTATCCTCTTTTGTGAGAACTAATAAGTCATTACTTTTACATAAAACTTAATAATAGTTGCATTAATCGTTACCACTACCACTAGACTTGTCCTTAAAGGTGGGTTTTTCCGCAAAAAATCTACTTCTAAGTCTAATTCTTCATATTCATCTTTGATAACAAGATATGTGTTAATGACCTCATGAGGTCTTCATCTACATATAACTCTTGAATTTTCTACTACATTTTACATTTATTAGAATAATTCCCCATTATTTTTGCATTTATAACAGACAATTGTTTCCCTTTTGTTTTCCTATAGAGCAGCCTTTTTCTTTTCTTTTAACTTTTCTTTTTCATAAAAGGATTTCTTGTGGGGTATAGGTTTATAACCCTTTTTTTTTATTTTTTGGGATATTTCATAAATGGATAATTCATTTGTTCACAAAATTCTCCTAAGACTTTTTTGCCTTGAATTTTCTCATTTTATAACTGCCAATATAGTTTTATTTCATTGTAGAGTTTAAGTGCTTTAACTACCACCTCAACAATTAACTCTCTATAGGGGTAAGTAAAGTAACCAATAACTCCAGTATGATAGGATTTTAACCTATTCTTTACTCTTTCAACATATAGGGTAGGTAACCTAAAAAAAAAAATTTCTTTCCAAAAAATACTTTGACTATTTTCCCTAGTAAAAAATTTTAAGAAGAAGGCATCTTTGTACCACCTAAAGTGAGATAGATCCGAGCATTTTAAATTAATGAGTTGCTCATATGCTTATCTACCAATAAGGTAGTTGTACTAATAAAATAGTTGACAGTCATATACATTAGTGTATTGACAATATTAGTAAGTTGCATTTCTTGTTCTATTTTTACATTGTCAAATACATGATATTTAGATTCATTTGACAAATAAAAATCTCATTTCCTTTTAAACTGTCTAGTAAACCCATTTACTATACATCTTTCTATTTAAGAGTCAACATTTCCTCCTTTAGATTTTGCAATAGTGGCAAATACCATCATATAATATGGTAGAATGAGAATTTGATTTTTTGACATTCCACCTAAATTCCATTTTATGAAACTATTACCATCGTATTATACATAATTGTACTTAGATTGTTTCTCTACTAATAGGTTGATTATAGTAGGTTTGAGATAATATAATTTTGTAAGGACTTTATAAAAAATCATATTGTTAACTTAACTTATCTGCTTTTCTTCTTATAAGATGGTGATGGATCTTTTTGATTTGGATTTTATTCTAATAAGAACATTTCTTGAATTTTATTTACATAATTCTTAGCTTTTAATTCTTCTTTTGTAATATGTTCCTCTTTTCCTAATACAAAAATATCTTTTTCTTTTAATCCAAGGTTTTTTAATCTTTTGATTATTTCATCTACTAATTCTATTTTTTGAAGATTCATATTGTACTCTACTTCTTTTGTTGATATGAGTTTAAATAAAACCTTTTTTTCTATTTCTAGTTTAACTAGAGGTTTTAGAGCTCTCTTAGCTACATCTTGTATCTTTTTTTCAACTTTATTAAGTTGATTCCATATTGACTGAAGACAAAAATTAGTATAATTTTCTTACTATATAACAACATTAATAGATGATTCCACTTTATAAGGTGAAGTTATAACTTCACTATCCTTTACTTACATGTGAAGAATGGTATCTCCAAAAGTATCTGAAATATCAAGAGGATCTTTATCCTTTTCAATTACTAATTTCAATACTAATACCCTTTCTTTTAATCCTTTCATCTAAGTTTTTAACTAATTAATTTCAGCTTTAAGCTCTCCAATAGAGGGTTCTATTACTATTTTTCTAGTTTTTGAGCTAAAAGGGTCACTTCTAATTCTCTGATAATAGTTTTTAAACCATAATCTTCTTCTAGTTCTTTAACCTTAGCCTTGTTTTAAGTTAGATGAAGATATTTCTTGAACTATTCTCTTTTATCTTTTGGATTTGTAATCTTATCAATAAGATCTAATATCAAATTATCCATTTTCATAAGGATTAATAAGTCATTATTTTTGCATAAAACTTAATAATAATTGCATTAATTGTTACAACTACCACCAAACTCATCCTCAGAGGTGGTTTCTTCATTAAGAAGATCTACTTCTAAGCCAAAATTTAATCCTGAGTTATTAAACTTAAGCATGAAAGTAGAGGATAATGAAGTTATAACTTCATCTTATAAAGTAAAATCATCTACTAATGCTCTTATATAGTATAGAAATTATACTAATCTTTATTTTTAGTCAATAGGGAATCAATTTAATATAGTTGAAGAAAAGATAGAAGAAATAGCTTAGATAGCTCCAAAACATCTAATTAAACTAGAAATAGAAAAAAAAAAGAGTTTTACTTAAATTCATATCAATAGAAGAAATAGGGTACAATATGTCAAGTAAAAATTCTAAAAGAATAGATTTAGTAGATGAAATAATCAAAGGGTTTAAAAAATCTTGGATTAAAAGAAAAAGATACTTTTATATTAGGAAAAGAGGAACAAATTATAGAAGAAGAATTAGAGACTGAGAATTTTGTAAATAAAATTCATTACATGTTCTTATCAAAATAAAATCCAAGTCAAAAGGATCCATTACCTTCTTATAAGAAGGAAAGCATGGAAGTTAACAAGATGATTTTAATAAAGTCACTACAAAACTATATTATTCCAGACCTACTTCGATTTACCTTTTATTAGAGGAACAGTTTGAATATAATTCTACATGATATGATGGTATGAGCATTGTAAAATGGAATTTAGATAGAACGTCAAAAAATCAAATTCTTATTCTACTCCATTATATGATGATATTTGCCATTACTGCAAAATTTAAAAAAGATAATTCTAACCCCCAAATAGCAAGATTTATAGTAAATAAATTTACTATATAACTTAAAAGCTCGTGAGATTTTTATTTGTTAAACGAAGTTAAATTTCAAATATTTCATGCTATAAAAATAGAGCAACGAGTGCAACTTATTGATAGTGTTAATACACTAATTTATATGATTACCAACCATTTCATTAGCATAGTTACCTTATTGGTAGGTAAGACATATGAGCAACTCATTGATTTGAGATGCCTAGATCTGTCTTACTTTAAGTGGTATAAAGATGTTTTCTTTTCAAAAGTTTTTACTAAGGAAGATAATCAAAGTATTTTTTGGAAAGAAAAATTTTTATGAAGCTAATCAATATTAATAACTCCTTTGCTGAATGGAAATTGATGGATTCAGAGTTCCAAAGTTGTAATGAGGTGTTTGTTGCAATAAATATAATGTTTGGTATAAACATAAGTTAACTTCATAATTATTTTGCACAAGTGACTCCTTGCAACTAAAGGAGAAGTTCTATTAGTAAGAAATAAAGTTACGGGCTCATCATTGAAGAATTGAACCTTTCAAACCCAATAAGAAAAGCTAATCAAGATTAATGACTCCTTCATTTGATGGATTCAAAGTGCCTAAGTTGTAATGGCGTGCTTGTGCAATGAAAGTAATATTTGGTGTAGACACAAAAGTTCATTTCTTTTATAAGAAATGAGCTTATTGCATTAAATGTAATAAATAAGGTGGTTGAAAAGGTTCTTTTCATTTTCATTTTCTATGAATGATTGCTTGCAACAAAAGGGAAAGTCTTAGTAAAAGTAAATAAACTTATGTGCTTATCCTTTAGAATTAAACCATTCAAACTTGGTAAGAAAAGCTATTTAGGATTTATGACAGATTTGTTTGATGAAATTCATTGGATTCAAAGTTCCAAAGTTGTCATGATGCACTTATTGCAATGAATATAATGTTTATAGTAGACACAAATGATTATTTCATAATCATTTTGTGTAAATGACTCCTTACAATGAATGAAGAAATCTTGTTACCAACAAATGAAGTAAAAAGCACATCTTTTAGGAACTGAACCATTCAAACCCAATAAGAAAAGTCAATCAAGATCAATGACTCTTTTGTTTGATGGAATTTGATGGGTTCAGTCTACCAAATTTGTAATGACATGCTTGTTGCAATAAATAGAATGTTCAATCTGGACATAAAAGTTAAGATCATGAGTTATGAGCTTATCCTTCAGAAATTAAACCCTTCAAACCCTATAAAAAAATGCTAATCAAGTCAATGACTCATTTGTTGGATGGAATTCAATGGATTCAAAGGGGAAGATGTTCATGCTCCCATGAGTGCATTAAATCTTTGTTTGGATCAATATGTAGTCCTTCCGGAAAAATTCAAGACCCTAAAATTTGAGAAATATGATGGTAGAGTATCACTGATAAACCACCTAACTACGTACATTTAAAAGATTGCAATATATGCTCATAATGAAAAACTCTTGATGTATTGCTTTTAGGGTAGCTTGATAGGTGTGACTTCCTGTTGGTATATTAAACAAGACCAAAAGAATGTTAGAACCTAGAAAGAACTAGTGGCTACCTTCAAGGCCAGGTTCAAACACATATCTAAATTAGAACCCATCTAATTAGATCTTCAAGCCATGGAGAAAGAGTCAAGGGAGACTTTTAAGCAATATACAGAATGTTGGCCCCATATGGTTTTCCAAGTCCACCCTCCATTGCTTGAAAAGGAGTTGGTCTTCAGTTTCCTTAGTACCTTGAAAGCCCTCAACTATGACAAAATGATAGGAAGTGCATTAAGAAGCTTTATAGATATGGTAATTACAAGTGAAAGAATTGACGAGGTCAACTAAAAGGGCAAAATTATCGATACTTCTATTGATTCTTGAACATTCAACAAAATTGGCATAAGCAAAAACAAAGAATGTGAAGTGTATATGACTAAATATGAAAACCAGTAAAGACCATGTCCTTCTTACCTATCCTTAAGCAATCCATAAGGCCAGTTGAACCCCCAACAATTGTACTAGCTTCACAAAATGGCAGCCCCATTTCCATACTAAAACTCCAAACCATGTCCTCGTCAACCAAAATGTTCATGCAACAACACCCTCAAGAAATCAAGTTGGCCCAAGGAGGCAAGAAAGAAAAAGAATTGGCCTCATACCAATGTCATATTTAGAGTTATTTTCTTCTCTTATTCAAAATGAATTAGTCACCATCGTTACAAAGGAACAACTAAAGCCACCCTATCCTAACTAGCACGATGCCAATGCCAAGTGCAAGTATTAGGGTGGACCAATCAACCATTCTACTAATAATTTGTTGGACCCTTAAGTGTAAAGTCTAAGAGTTGAGGGATAAAGGTTGGATCAACATTTTGATGGTAGAAATGAAGCCTGATGTTAGTGATAATCCTCTCTTTAATCATAAGGCTGTGAATTAGATTGAAGAGTACTTGGGTGATGACTATCAAGAGTTGAATTCCAAGGTTTCCTTGGAAATTGGAATGGAAGAAGTCAAGATATTAGTTTAAAGGTGCCCACCCTCCTAGCACCAAAGAAACTTGATACCACCAAAAATTTTTCATTTAGTCACTTAGGCTCCACCAGCTCCTTAGACACTTCATTACACTTATCAAAGTAACAAGGCAATTGAGTGGGACCACAATTACCAAACACATTCCCACAATTAGACATCAAAAGTAGGACTGGCACCTATAATAGCATTTCACATCCTAGGAGTCAAGGGCATGACCTAGGGTGTTAAAACAGAAATTTGTATATATGGAGTATGCAGAATCACTTTAAGTCTTGTAACAATGCCATTATCCTTAAAGCAAAATTCACATTCTAATTATTGCACTAGAGTTATTTCGAATTCACTCCTAGGATAAAATGAAATCCTCGATTACACGTGTGTAGTTGTGGTATCAAGACAGTAGAAAAGTTTGGGGATAAGTTTGCGATTGCTCACATATGGGTCAGTAACTTAAGAATTGTCTATTTAAGGGGAAGACCATTACAAAACCTTTATTAACAAATCACTAATGTTAGTTTTTTGAAAATCATTGTTAAGTCGTGATGTGGCATCTATGTGACATCTAACATGGCCAGTAGTATGAAGTTGAGTTAAAAAAAAAAAAAAGTGTCATGCCAAACGACTCTCTCTCTCCTACATGGTGGTGCCCAAGCTCCTCTCGTTTCTCTTTCCTCATCTTCTCTCTTTGCTTTCTTTCTCCAAAATTGTTCTTTCCAGCATCTCTCTTTTCTTTCTCTTGCTTTTCAAGTTCAAAATTAGGTTACTAACTATTGCATAGATTTACAATTGGGGTAGTAACTTACATTTTAGTTTATATTTAGGTTAGTAATGTTAGTTCCATTTACTAGTTCAAAAAAGAAAAGTAAGAGATCTCTAATTACATAATTTTTGTCTATTATTCATTCATAAACAAAAGTAACATTGTTCCATGATTAATTTCATTCTAGGTATACCATGTACACCATGCATACCAACCATCCTAAGTATCCTAAATATCTAAAAAAAAAAAAAAAACAGCTACCTCCATCATAAACAAAAGAGGATTTTGGAAAGAAGTGTTATATGCCTTACAAAAGAACAAAATGGCACTATGGACAATTTTTATAAGCAAAAGACAAAAAAACTCATATGAAGAGTTAATTATCTATTGTAGACTCTTGAGTGCATACACCTTGCATAGGCTCTTCATCCTTTTGCTCCTTTTGACTTAATCAAAATTGCAAGTAGTTTCATGGTTAATAAATAAGCAAACAACCAATCAAAAAAAAAAACTTTCTAAGATACCCACTGGCCTTGATAGTTTTGGAGGACAAGGACTTGGGGCATTTTCATAGCCTCATTTGTTATGCCCGGGTTGATGACAATTTTTGCAAGTTATCACTGATCCCTTCTTAGTCAGCATGCTTATATGTGGATAAGGCTCCTCATCAGTACTGACTCTTTGCTTCTTTGTGTTGCTCATCATCTTTTTCAATGGTGGTGGATCAATGGGATCCTTTCCACTCTTTTCCCAAAAGGGCTGACCCTGAAACGGATTCATCATAAAGGAACATGTCTCCATGTATTTTTCCTTGATTAACCAACGATGCAAATAAGCTACAAGCTCTACTCCTTTATGCATGATAGTAGAAATAGCATGACAATAGGGTATGCCAAACACTTCCCACCCTCTGCACGAACAAGTTCTCTTCTGCAAGTCTACAACCAACCTAACACCTCTATGAATTATCTCATACCTATTGGCACCATTGAAACTCACTTCACATTCAAAGCTCTCCTCCCTTCCAACCCTTAGCTCTCTCTTGATGCTTCCAACCCAAGTCTATCCTTCCATTTGCCATAAATATCTCAATTTATTCTTTGTCTAGGCATCACCATCACCTTAATTTCTTCAAGCATGAATAAAATGCACTTGAACATTGCTCCCACAATCCTACCATTGAATGCCTTGCACGAATTGTTGTTAACTACATCATATCTGATTGATGTGTCAAAATATGCTCTACACCACGTCCCAATAGAATGTTTGATAAAGTCATTGTCCGTACCAAATTTGGGATGTTGGGGGCCTTAACAATGTCCCAAAACAATGTTGGTAATTCAAGCCCCCTAAGCTGCCTTTTCCACTTGGCAAATATATGTCTTGCGCAGAACCTATTTTCTGCCTTAGGTAGACAATCCCTCACAGCCTTTAGAATGCCCTACAAACATAGTTTGTGAATGGGTCAACAATTATGATCTAAGTTTACAATGGGGTCAGTAACAATGACATAAGTGTACAATTGGGTCAATAACTATAACATAAATTTGCAATTGGACCTATAACTAACATTTTTGGTTATTTTTAGGTTTATAAATGTTTGTATTAGTGGGCAATGCAATGGGAGCAGAGATGCGAAATTGAACAAATGCAATACAATTATTGAAAATAGAGACTTACAAGGTGTTTATTAGAGACTACTGCCCAACCATCACCATTTAGTATGTTGATGTTAGCTTTCAACAAAGAGATGAACTAACTTCATGTTGGGTTGTGTCTTTCTCAACCACAGCCTAAGTCACCAAGAACATTTGTTTATTTAAGTCTCTTCCAACAACTGACAAGAGGACTCCTATAACAGGTCCTTTTAAGAAAGCACCCTCAATACCAATCATCTTCTTACAAACTTTTAAAAATTCCCCTCCTACATCAGTCAAGAGCCACATAAATGCAATCAAATATTGGCAATCTCCTCCCAAATGCAAGCATTTGAATTTCTAGCTTAATTTTGCTCCTAGGATTATACATTAAAGTTCCTTTGGTAGTTCCATAAACCTACATACTCTTCATGAACATCTCTAGTATGCATTTCCGTTACCATTTTTTTTTTTTGGTGTCTCTTCAATTTAGAGATGCTGACATCTAAATAGTACTAATTTTTTGCACATAGTCAGTATATCAGTCAATTTCATGGTCTTAATTCCTTGGTAGCTCTTGAATATATTCTTTGCCAGCCAAGGTGCAATGGCCCTTTTGTTGCTGAACAACTTGGCACAGTTATGATCTTCCTTGGAATGTCTTATGACTTTGACGATAGCTTTTCTAGACATAGCAATTGTGATTTTCCAAGGATAGTTCTCTGCAATGCCATGTGCTCTCACTAGATTTCATATATTTCTCACATATGTTATCTCAACTCTATTAGCCATAGCATACTTCACCATTGCTTCTTTGAAATGATCAATATCTAAGAATCTCATTCTAAGGACAAATTAAGGATTTTTTGAGTATTAATCATACACAGATGTCCTTCTCTTTGTTCTGATGGATTCATCTCTCTCATTGTCCCCACTTGAGTTAATAAACTTCTAACTACCTTCCTCATCACTATCAAAATATTTAGTTTCATATCTATCATCCTCTTCAAGTTGATCTGTTTTGGGTTCACTATTTCCATTCTTATCCCATTTAAGTTAAGCCTTTTTGCTTCCACTAGCAACATCTTCCCTAACTTAACTCTTCTTTCTTTCATTAACATTACCTGCAAAAGTGTAAAAAAGCTTCACCTATTCCCTTGCATTAAGAAGCTCTTCATCATCTTTTGACATGACTTCAATAAGAACCTAGACAAATTCAAGCTCAAGATTTTTAGATTCATCTTCATCTTTCTCCCCATCATTGGTAATTAATGGCCTATTAGCCCTGTTCTTAGAAGTTGCTCTAACAAGGACATCAATAAAACACTCAAATCCAATTTCTCCACTTTCTATAGTCCCTAAGCTCTCCATCTCACCCTCATTCCCATCACCCTTATTCTCACCACATTCATTCCCACCATCAGATCCTAGTGAGATGAAAAGCTTGGAGATAATGCACGGAAGACTTCAAAGGATGCAAGAGGTCCATTGCACATTCCAGAAGGCCCAATAACACAAGTTAGAGCCAAAAAGATGAAAGAGGTACTAAATGGGTTGATTGAGGACATTTAGGCCAACCAAACTACATATAGTACAAATTCAAGTTTGAAAGAGAGTTAATGTCTTCTTAATATGATTGGAGTACTTATTAGGCCAAAATTAAGTAATAGTATTCACTCTTAAATAAGAGTTTATCCTAAATAAGTGATTGTTATAAAAGTAAAAGTTTTTTTCTGTGTAAGAATTTGTCCTAGATAGAAGTTTCTCCTAAATAAAGATTTGTCATAAATAGGAATTTATGCCTCTTTAAAATTGCTCTCTTAGCTTATAAATAGACACCTCCTTGTAAGCTCTAGAATATCTTAGCTTATAAATAGGCACTTCTTTGTAAGCTTTGGAATATCAAACAATTTTGAAAAAAATAAAAAGTGAGGGTTTTCTCCTTCTATTATTTCGAGAACTAAAGAACTTATCAAGAAGTACCTCTTCTTATGGCGTTCAACTTGACTTATCACTCCCACTTCCCTTCCTTTTTGGAGTGTGACATTCATATTCACTTTTAGTTTTAATCCTTAATTGATACTCATAAACTTGTTGAAGTGTTAATGGTACACGAATGATGAGTTTCCCATTCATTATAGAGGAATATTGATTTTTGAAGCCATCATGCATCATACATCTATCAAACTACCTCAGCCTCCCTAATAAAATATGACCTACATGCATAGGCACAACATCATCACATAAGACTTCATCAAGCAATGTCATCCTCAATTAAATTGATTTATGTGATCATAGCCACTAATTTCTCATTGCTGCTTCTCAGGATCCCAGCTTCTCCTTTTTCTTTTTGAAAAGGTGAGAATCATAATTTATAATAACCTTTTTTGTGACAGTAAAGAAAATTGCCCCTTTTCTTCTACTTTTCTTCTTTTGATCATATTCGTCCTCTTTTTCATATGCTTGCTGAACTATCCCTCCTCAACCACATGCACTTTTGAGACATGAGAGCCATAATCATTGTGTTCCTTTTTATGCAAAATTCTTCTTCTACACAAAGATGTTTAGCAAGTCTTCCAAGAGAAATATCTCGTGTCTTATGTTTCAAGAGAAATATCCTCCTGCATAGAACTCACAACAACAGTTTTATCCGTAGACAGTTTGTATTGTAAAAAATGATTCAAAGTTTTTTTCAATCTCAGCAAATTGTTTCATTATTGGTATGTTATTAGTCATCTTATAATTATTAAATTTAGAAAAAAGAAATTTCTTACTAGTTACAATTGCTTGTAATTTAACTTTAATTTCTCCAGAGTTCCTTTGGTGTTTGAAAGTTGTAGTAGACATCAAACAATGAAACACCCATAATGTTCAGAATATGCTCCCTACATATTCATCATCTGTCTCCCATTTCTGCCTCTTCTTAGTATTAGCAAGAGTCTCATTCCCTCTCTTTTGGTCTTGTGGTATTCAGAACATAGGTCACATGTAATGGAAAGTGAACCCTTTTTTGCCCCCATATAAAATTGCCTCCGTATTATGAAGTCAACTCTCTTTTGGTCTTGTGGTATTCAGAACATAGGCCTCATTTAATTTCACAATGTTAAATGTCACCTTTTTCAAAGTTCTAGCTATAGTAGTAAATTTTTGCCTTAAAATTGTTAAAATAGAAATTTGTAAGTCTGGAATGTACAGAACTGCTTTAAGTCATGTAACAGTGCCAATATCTTTAAGGCAAAACTCACACTCTAATTTCTACGCTAGAGTTATTGCAAATTCCCTTCAAGATAAAATGAATCCCTTGATTACACTTGTGCATTTGTGGAATCAAGACAATAGAAAAGTTTGTGCATAGTAGGATTATTTGTATTGAATGTTATTTTTCTGTAGTAAAACAGAATCAGTATGAACCCTTTTATAGAGTTTTAATGGGTTTAGTTAGGTTCAGTTAGGTTCAGTTACATAATAGCTTTATGGACATAACTATTCCGACATAATTATTTTTAGGTTCTAACTATTCATACATATAACTGTCGTGGATAGATAATTGTTTTAGTTATTTGAACAAAGCACAACAGCTTTAGATAAACATGTCTCTTGGACAATAAATAGTTTAGCAACTATATGCAACTGTCAATAGAAAAGCATCTATATAGATATCGTTATTAACAAACCTTAATTAATGTAATAATTCACCAAATCTTACATGCATGTGGCAAGTGCACCTATGCACTGTGTGCACATATGCATTCATAACACTCTTCATAGTGTTTCCTTTAATCAAACTAGACCTATGCCATTTGTCTAAACTTATAATCCCTTTAAAAGCATTGTTTCTTTACCATGAGGGATTTTGCCCGTCTCTTTCCTTTGTCCTCCTTTTGAAAATACACTAACATAAAGTCATTGCGATTTCAGACAACATCGAAGAGATCACTCTCTAAGGCACCAAAGGGATAGAATCATCCAATAAGTAAAACCCTAAGCCCAAAAAAGAAACCATCACTGATAAAGACAATGGACATTTCCTTAAATACATCAAGCAGAGTGAGTATAGTGTAGTCGAGCAGCTTTGTTGAACTCCCACCAAGATCTTAATCCTTTTTTTGCTAATGAATTTAAAGCCCCATCACAGTTCCATGCTGTATATCTTTAACTAGGCGTATATTTTGCATGACATTTTTATGGGCAACTTCGACTCCATTGTCAATAATACCATAACAAGTAGTAGCATTTCATTCTCAAACAAAGAGATTCTAGTTGAGGGGCAAAATCACACAAAGGTATTGCACATCTCGGTCGTCTATTATGGTTGTAACATGTCTTGAGTCCTCATTTATAATGGGTTATCCTTGAATATCATGCCTAAAGGTATTTTGGTCCAATTACCAATCAACATTCCCATCATGACACAAGTCATATGATTGTTTGAGCATTCAATTGCATAAATTGGGAGGCCATAGGTATCATTGAACTTCCCATATAGGTGGGACCATGTACTTTCAATGTGCCCTTCTAGTTCATGGATATCAAGACCATCTACAATTGCTTGTTAGGTCACCCTTAGATTCATTCAGCTAGCACCATTCCTCAACCTTACACTATAAGGTGAAGTTTATTGTGGTTAATCAGTTGATTAAAGTTCAAATAACATATGATTTACTTGTCTCTAGACCTCTAAAGACACCTTATGTTAAGGTAGTTGAAGCACTAAAATGCATTTTTTGATCCTTTGAAATTGTGAATGTCACTCTTTAGTCAAAAGAGTTGTTCCTTAAGATGCTACCCAGGCTATCCATAGTGCTACTTAAAGTGGCCAATGAAATGATGAGGAGTGGCTACTAGCAAGCTTGAGAGATTCCTTAATCACTCAACTTTCTTACAAAGTAATGTAATCTAGTTCCCCTATGTGTTAATGCCCATGACATTCAGGGGTAGCTATGTAATAAAATAGGCAATATTTTCTCTTATGCCAACTAATAATATATGTTTATATTGATTGCACTTATAATCCTCATTATCTCATTTACCTTGTCATCTTAATTTTCACTTTTATTTGCATAACCTAATCTATTGATGTTGATACATTTTAAGCCTTTTACCTATTGTTCAAGATGTTTGCTAATGAGACCAATATTATATCTAGTGTTTGTCTTGAGACAAAATTTGAATGTACATTTGATGTGTTAACCCCATACAACTCTAAAGATGATGAGATTATGTCAAATCTTCAATGGCTAGTGATGAGATTCATGGAGGTGCCAATGCATGGAGGGATTCTAAGGATCCATTAAGCCTTCATAAAGGGCCAATGACACATTTAAAGGCTAAAAAGATGAAAGAAGTATTAAATGGGCTAATTAAACCATGTAACAAATAGTGTGAATTCAAGTTTAAAAGAGGTTTAAGGCTTCATTAATATAATTGGACTGCTCAATCAATTAGGTATAAGTAATAAAATAAAATCCTAAATAAGAGTTTGTTATAAAATAGGAGTTTACAATAAAATAAAAGCATTCCTATATTTTAAGAGTGTATCATTATCTCTACATTTAAGATTTTAGGGTTGATATGTCAGCCTATAAATAGGCTTGATTTCATTGTTAAAAGATATGGATCATTGGTGAAAAAAAAAATGAGAACTTTCTCTTTTGGTTATTCATTAAACCTTGCAAACTCGTCAAAATTATTGTCTTATGTTGTTCTAACCCGACTTATCACTCTCAAATGTGTTCTTTTTGGAATGTGACATCCGCATCCTTCTTATACCTTTGGTTCATGTTCCTCTAAACATTAGGTCTAGGTTTATACCTTAGATTTGTGTTTCTCTAAACATAAAGCCAAGGTTTTACTTTTGTTAAACGTAATTTAACATTCTTGAGGTTTTGAATTTCTTGTTTTCCTTGTGCATTTTATTGTACTCTTTGAGGTTCACATCAGCTAGTAGAGTAAGAGGAGAAGCAGTCTGTAGTTGAAAAAGAACTAGTTGAACTAGTTAATTTAGGCATTGTAAAAAATCTGCAAGAAGTCAAAATCAACACCAAACTTCCCCACAGAGTAAGCAGGGCATGGTTCAGTTGCTCGAACAATACATAGATGTATTCACTTAGTCATACCGAGCTCATAATTCAAAAAGCAATTTGAGGCAAAGGGACAATAAATACCAAGAAGCCTTTGATAGGATCAAGCAGAAGCCTTTGATTGGATCAAGCATTACCTTTCCAGCCCTCTAGTTTTTGTGCCACTAGTTTTGCATAGACCACTCATATTGTGCCTTACCATCTAGGAGAGGTGTAGGGATTGTGCCTTAAGATAACACGATAAAACTAACATAAAGGAAAGACCAATTCATGACCTCAGCAACAAATTCACAAACCATGAGATCTAATATTTAGAATTGGAAAGAATTTGTTACAACTTTTCATGGATAGCATGTTGACCTCAGCATTATATGTTGTACCAGATGACTTATTGCTAAAGAAAACCCCTAAAGTACATCTTTAAGAAAGTAGGACTACTTGGACAAGTTACTTGTCAGCAATTTCTATTATTAGAAAATGACATTCAATATGTCAAATACTAAGCTATTAAAGGTAGTGCAAACGCTTATTTTCTAGTAGCCTCTGTTTTAGGAAAAAGGAATAGATTAAAGAAGAAAAATCTTTAGAGGCTAAAAATTATAGGAATAAAATTTAGGAGATGTGCTTATCAAAATAGAATTCAATACAAAAAGATCCATCACCTTTTTATGAGAAAGAATCTACAAATATCAATAAAATGGGTTTTAATAAAGTCCTTACAAAATTATACTATCCCAAACAAACTCCGATCAACCTCTTATTAGAGGAACAATCTAAGTATAATTATGTAAAGTATGATGGTAGTAGCATCATAAAATGAAATTTTAATAGGATGTTTGAATATTTTACTCTGTTATATGATGATGTTTGCTACTACTGTAAAGTCAAAGGGTAATTTTGAATCTCAAATAGCAAAATTGATATCTAGTGGGTTTACTCAATAACTTAAAGACTAATGACATTTTTATTTATCAGAACAAGTAAAAACTCAAATCTTTTCTACTATAAAAATAAAACAAGAAATGCAACTTATAGATAGTGTAAATACACTAATATATATAATGATCAATCAATTTATTGGTACAACCACCTTATTAATAGATAAAACTTATGAGTAACTCATTAATTTGAGATGTCTAGATTTGTCTCCTTTTAAGTGGTACAGAGATGTATTTTTTTCTAAATTTTTTACTAAAGAAGATAGACTAAGTATATTTTGGAAAGAAAAATTTCTTATTGGGTTACCTACCTTATTTGTAAAAAGAGAAAAGAATACATTAAAATCCTACCATGTAGGGGTTATGGATTACTCTAGTTACACTTATGGAAAATTAGTCGCAGAAGTGGTAATTAAAGGAGTTAAATTCTCTAGTGAAATTAAACTACATACACGGTTATAGAACAAGAAAACTTAGGGTAAAAGAGCCTTAGGAAAAGAAAAAACCTAATTTATAGAAGAAAAAGAAAAAGATAATTGTATGTTGTAAATGTGAAAAAATAGGGTATTATTCAAATAAATGCAAAATGAAACAAAAATCCAAGAATTATCCTTGCATAAAGACCTTAAAAGGTCATTAATGCACTTTTTTTTTTTTTTATCAAAAAGTGAGAGTATGAAGAAGTAGACTTAGAAATAGATTTACTCCAAGAAGAAGAAGAAGAAGAAACTACCTCTTAGGATGATTGTAGTAATAATTGTGATGGACAATGTAACTATTATCAAGTTTTATGCAAAAATAATAGCTTATTTGTCCTTATAAAAGAAAATAGTTTGATATTAGATTTTATTAATACGATTACAAATCCAAAAGAAAAAAGAGATCAATTAGATCTTTATCTAACTCGAGATAAAACCAAAGTCAAAGAGCCAAAAGAAGATTACAGTTTAAAAATTGTTATTCAAAAATTAGAGATAATCATTCTAGTTTACAAACTAAGACATTAGTTATAAATCCATTTATTAGAGAGCTTAAAGTTAAAATAAATCACTTAAAAATTGAAATAAAAAGGCTAAAAGAAAGAGTGTTAGTTTTGGAATCAATGTTTGATAAGGTAGAAAATCCTTCAAAAATTCCAAATACTTCTTTAGAAAAGGAGTTAAATACTCTTTAATGTATTTATCCTATTGATAGGGTTATCACCTCTATGTGGTATACTAAGATTACAATTGTAATCAATAAAGAATATGCTTTTTCTATCATTACCTTAATAGATTTAGGCACTAATATGAATTGTATTAATGAACAAATAGTCTCTTCAAAATATTTTTCAAAAACAATTGAAGTGTTAAACACTACTGATAAGAGTAACCTTGTTATTAAGTACAAGTTATCACAGACTATTATATACAATGAAAGAATTTGCATATAAATTTCTTTTATTTTGGTTAAGAACATATCCCAAGATATTATATTGAAAAATTCTTTTTTACACATGTTATATCCTATTAAGGAAATAAGTGATCAAGGAATTTTCTCAAAGATAGATGAAAAGTTTATTAGTTTTAAATTTATATCTAGTTTTCAATATAAAAAGATAGATTTACTTCAAAAGAAAAAAAGAAGAAAAGAAAGATTTATTCATTCTCTTCAAAATTAAGTAAAAAATATATATTTGTAAGAAAAAATTGATTCTCTTATAATTTAAGTTAAAATACAAGAAATACAAGGAAAATTAAAAACATTAGTTTGTACGAAAATTTTAACTACTTTTTGGAATATGAAAAAGCATATAGTGGAGTTATTGTATAAAACAACTTTTAATGAAAGTCAAATACCAACAAAAGTTTGACTTATAGCAATGGGACCAAGGCATTTATCTATGTAAAATTAGAGAAAATAACAGTTTTTGGAGTTACTCAACATTTTATGTAGAAAAAAGAGGGGTTCCAAGGTTAGTTATTAACTATAAGTTTTTAAATAAGGCCTTCTAATGGATCAAATATCCTATACGTAATAAAAAAGATTTACTTAATAAACTTTATGAAACATAGATCTTTTTAAAATTTAATATGAAATCTAGTTATTGGTAAATTTAAATTCATGAAAAAGCTGAATATAAAACAACATTTATAATTTCTTTTGGACACTATAAGTGAAATGTGATGCCTTTTGAGTTAAAAAATGCACCCTTTGAGTTTGAAAAAATTATGAATGAAATATTGAATACTTATTTAGCATTTATAATTATTTATATTGATGATATATTAGTATTTGTTAATACTATTAAGTAACATTTCAAACATTTGAACCTTTTCTTAAAGGTTATTGAAAAAGCTGATTTAGTAGTATCTAATAAGAAAATGAAGTTATTCTAAACCAAAGTCAAATTCCTTGGGCACTTTATTAAAAACATAACTATTGTTCTCATTGATCAAGCAATTGAGTTTGCCTCAAAATTTCCTAACAAAATTAGAGACAAATAGTAGTTACAAAGATTCTTAGGATGTTTGAATTATATTTCAAAATTTTATAAGAATTTAACATGTGATGCTAAACCTTTTTTTATAAGATTGCAAAAAAATATACCAAAATGGATGGATAAGCATATAAAGGTAGTTAAGAAAAATAAGATAAAAAAAAAAAAGAACTACCATGTCTAGCCCTCCCTCATCCTAATGTTGTTAAGATAGTTGAGATAGATGTATTAAATAAGGGGTATAAAGGAATCCTTAAGGAAAGGATTGACTCAAAAGAACAATTTATTTTCTTCACTTTAAGAGTCTAGTGAGGAGTTAGAGTTAAGTACTCTACCATAAAGAAAGAAATCTTAACAAACGTGTTATGCATTCAAAATTTTAAAAGTGATATGTTAAATAAAAAATTCCTTCTAAAAATACATTGGAAAGTAGCAAAAGATGTCCTCACTAAAGATGTCAAGAACATCATTTCAAAACAACTTTTGGCTAGGTGGTAAAGAATTCTTTTTGTATTTGATTTTTATATTGAGTTTAGTAAAGGAAATTTTAATTCTTTACCTAATTTTCTAACTTATGAGTTTTTGCTTAGAACTACAACATGAGTAAAAGGCCTCTCATACAAGGGTCCTAATCCCTAGCAAAGTTAGTTAATTCATTGGCTAAAAATGCAAAAACAAAAGAAGCTGATAAACTTCATAATGATGCTTATGAGTGAGCTTGGGATAAATCCATAATGTATCTTGTAATTCCAAAGCACATAGAATTTTTATGTGCTATTAAGAATAATCACTCAATTGAGACTTAATGAAGTTGATCATTTTTATCATAAAAATGATATATATTCTCGTATTAGTATGAAGAATTACTTGTACTATCAACAAATATTGCATGCAATAAGCTTAATGATTATTAAATGCATAGAATGAGGATTAGAATCTAATGGTTTCAAAAATTGGACCTATGCCAAATTCAAGATAAAGAAAATTCTTTATCCCAAAGATTAGCAAGGTGATCTTTTTGGTTATAAAGATATGAAAGAATGGTGGAAGGTTAAATTACTTTGATTATATTGAGGTAAGAGAAAAAGCCTTATTATATGAAAATAGGTAAAAGGAATTTAGTTGGTTCATATAGATACATCTTTTGAATAATAAAAAAAATTTCCAAACTAGTTTAAAACCTGATTTTTCGAATGAGATTTACATTATCTAACCTTATTTCACAAAGTGAGAACTATTTATGAACAATTTGTAAAATAAATAAAGAGGTTATAGACCTATTATTAATGTTTGTAGCTTGATATCATGTCTTACAAATTATTAAGTAGGATTATACTATAATTATGGCTAAGCAAGTCAACATTTTAGATATGGACATTAAATATGTTCCATGGTTGTCATGAAGGATTTAATATCCACTAATGTGAAAAGTTTGATTTCTTTGATTATGGAGTCAATATTAGCAAAGTGGTCTTTTATATTAATGGGCCTAAAACTCCACCACCAAAGCCTACTCCTTTTAATCTAAAAGAAATATTAAAGACTTTAATAGAGTCAATATAATGAGAAATGCTATTAGAGATAATGGCTACATTACTTCAACCAAAGCAAGACGACCAAGGAAACCAAGCCAAAAGTAGTCATAGACATCTTAATAATGATATCATGAAAAATTCTCAAGATCCGTATGAGTTGTAAAGACAAACAGACAAATTACTTTTAGTGGAAAAATGGTTGTGAGACTTGTTAGATAGCTTTTATTAAAGTTACTTTAATAAAGGAATCAAGGACAATTTTACTTTAAGAAAAGAGATTTCTTCAATAATGGTTATCACCTTTACATTGATATAAATAAGACCTCTTGGCTACTCCTAGAGGTAAAGTCCAATTTGATTTTCCTAAGTTTCTCTTTTCACCTATAATCTTTTCTCCTCAAAACTTTCTCTCTTTCTCCCTTAAATTCTAAAGCTTGTAACAACCTTCAGTGGAATGAAAGCTTTAAGTCTATAACTTATTTTCTTGTTTAAGTTATTATCTATAATCAATTTATATTTCTATTTACATGTTTATGTGATCATACTTCTATCTATAATCTTTTATCTATGTGATCTTGTGATGCCAAGGTAGGAATGGCATCAGAGCCTTAAACCTTTAAATTGTTAAGAATGTTTTAAGTTATATGTGTCTCGTAAGTGAAATCCCAAGTCACGTTACCTTTGTGCTTGTGCTTGTCGTGATCAGGCTCATAGAGTTGTGGTATAAGACATTGACAGTGAGTCTTTACCTCTTCCTAAGTTGACAATGACTCCTTGTTTAATGGAACTCAATAAATTTAGAGTACCAAAGTTGGAATGATGTGCTCATTGCAATGAATACAATGTTTGGTGCAAAAATAAAAGTTATTTTCATGATCATTATGTGTGAATGACTCCTTCCAACAAAAAAAGAGGTCTTGTTAACAAAAAATGAAGTTGTAGGCACATCCCTTAAGAGTTGAGCCCTTCAACCTAAAAAGAAAAGCTAACTAAGATCAATGACACCTTTGTTTGTTAGAATTTAATGAATTCAATGGCAAAATTGTGATGACGCACTCATCATAATGAATGTAAAGTTTGACGTAAACACAAAAAGTTAATTTCATGATCATTTTGTGCAAATGACACATTGCAATAATTTGAGAAGTATTGTTAGTAGGAAATGATGTCATAACCTCATTCTTTAGTATTTGAACCATTCAAACTTAAATTAAAAAAAAAAAAGCCAAATAAGGTTAATGAATCATTTTTTTGTTAGAATTTGAAGGATTAAGAGAACCAAAGTCAATGAATCTTTTGTCATAATGAACATAATATTTAGCGTAGACACAAAAGTTTTTCTCATTGTCATTTTGTGAGTGATTGCAAGCAACCAATAAAGAATTCTTCTTAGTATGAAATAAACTTACAAGCTTGACAATGCCTTAAGGTGATGGAATACGTATTTTAGAAAGTAGTATAAGGATGTCAAAATTCGATTTGCACTATCAAAATACAAATGAGGTTAAACCTAAGAAAATCAAAAGAAGTTAAACTTAGATATTCCACCTCCTTACATATTATAGAGTTAGAAGAGATTAGAAGAACTAGGGAGCAAGTAAGCCAATCATAATATAGGATTGACTTCCCTCTATCTACTTTGGCTTATGTGGTTAATAAACCACTAGAAATCACAAGTTAGGCTATATAACCAAGATCGCCTTCCTTATCTAACATTGGTTACCAAGATGACCACCTCTAATAAGGTTGAAGAAAAGGTGGAGTAGTTATTCTACTTGCTTGAGAATATTTTGAAGAGAAAATAGTTTTTTTATATCCTTTAACCAAAGTCAACAAGAACATTGAATCGAATGCCATAAAAAATACAATATAGAAATAAGAGTTGTTGACGTTTTTACATACCTACAAATGGTTTATATGATTAAACAGAGATGTTTTCTTAATTTTTCAACCTTGAAAAAGTGCCTAGTTCTTGAAAAAGCCTATTAAGAATATGTGACTAAGAAAGGAAAAAGGGTTAATAGTATCTACCCTCTTGCTCTAAACTTAATCTTAAAAATAGAAGATAGTGAGGTTATAACCTCCTTATATAAAGCTAAAGTTACAACAAGTACTATTACTTAGTAAAGAAATTATACCAATCTCTACCTTCAATCAATTGGTAGTTAGCTAACACATATTGAAAAAAGGTAGAATAGATATCTCTTAAAAGAGATTATCAACCAAGGTGTCTGATTAAACCATAAGTAGAAAAAAAGGGTTTTATTTAAACCCTTATCATCCAAAGAAATTAGTTATAATATGACTAGCAAAAGTCCTAAGAAAACAAAGTTGGTTGATGAAGTTATTAAAATGCTTAAAGGCCTTGGATTGAAAGAAAAGGAAGCAATAATTCTAGGCAAAGAAGATTAAAGTGAGAATATAACAAATGATGAATCAGTTCATAATGAAAATGAAGAATATATAGATAAAATATAAGAGATGTTCTTATCATAACAAAACACCTTAGAGGATGGCCTATCTCCTAATAAAAGGACTGTTTAAATATTAACAAAATGACCTTCAATGAGACTATAACAAAATTGTATTACCCTATACTAACCCCAATAGACCTCTTATTAAAGGAATAATTCGAATATAATTATCTTCAATACGATGGAAATAGTAAAGTAGAATGGAATCTTAATGGAATGACTGAACATCAAATTCTCACTTTATTACATTATATGATGATATTTGCAATTCCTACTAAAACTAAGGGTAATTCTAATCTTCAAATCGCAAAATTTATAACTGGTGGTTTTATTGGACAACTTAAAGGTTAATGAGATTTTTATTTATCTAAAGAATCAAAAGGACAAAATTTTTTTTACCGTAAAAACAAAATTCAAAGTTCAAATCTCCAATTGTGTTAATACATTGATCTATATTATTACAAATCATTTTATTAATACAACTACCTAATTGATAGAAGAAAATATACAATGTTTGGATTTTTCAATTTATTATTAATACCACTATATTTTGAATGGTTAGAAAAACATCTTATTTGAATTTGTTAATTGAACAACAATACAAGTAATGGACTCAATTGTATAAAATACATTTTAGCGAATGAATATTATAAATTACAATCTTAAGCTTTAAGGTTGGGTCAAGCATATTACTCTTGAGGGGAGTGGGGAACCTTCTTATTAAAGTCCATTGCATTTACTTTTTCTTAAGTAATATATTTGTAGACTAAAATTCTATAAATCATTTCAACTTGCCTTATGACAAAGAAGACAATTCAAAAAATCACAAAATTTAAATTCGATTGACTATTAACAATGCATAATTCCCTCAAAGACTTTAAAATTCAAAAAGATGAAAAAATAAAATTTTTTGATTTTTAAATTTATTGTTAATCCCACTACATTTTGAATGCTGAGAAAAACATCTTATTTGAATTTGTTAATTGAACAACAACACAAATAATGGACTCAATTGTATAAAATACACTTTAGTGAATGAATATTATAAATTACAATCTTAAACTTTAATATTGGGTCAAGCATATTACTCTTGAGGGGAGAGGGGAAACTTCTAAGTAGAGTCCATTGCATTTACTTTTTCTTAAGTAATATGTTTGCAAGCTAAAATTCTATAAATCATTTCAACTTTCCTTGTGGCAAAGGAAACAATTAAAAAAATGACAAAATCTAAATTCAATTGATTATTAACAATGCATAAATCCCTCAAAGAGTTTAAAGTTCAAAAAGATGAAAAAATACAATGTTTGGATGTTTCAATTTATTGTTAATCCCACTACATTTTGTATGGTGAGAAAAACATAATATTTGATTTTGTTAATTAAACAAAAATACAAGTAATGGACTCAATTGTATAAAATACATTTTAGTAGAGGAATATTATAAATAGCAATCCTAAGCATTAATGTTGAGTCGAGCATATTGCTCTTGAGGGGAGTAGGGAAACTTCTTATTAGAGTCCATTACATTTGTTTTTCCATAAGTAATATGTTTGTAGGCTAAAATTCTATAAATCATTTCAACTTGCCTTGTAGCAAAGGAAACAATTAAAAAAATGGTAAAAATTAAATTCGTCTGATTATTAACAATGTATAAATCCCTCAAAGAATTTAAAATTCAAAAAGATGAAAAAATACAATGTTTTGATTTTTCAATTTATTGTTAATCTCACTGCATTTTGAATGGTGATAAAAACATAATATTTGAATTTGTTAATTGAACAAGGACTCAATTGTATAAAATACACTTTAGTAGATAAATATTATGAATAACAATCTTAAAATTTAATGTTGGGTCAAGCATATTACTCTTGGAGGGACCGGGGAAACTTCTTAATAGAATACCTTGCATTTGCTTTTTTCTTAAGTTATATGTTTGTCGACTCAAATTATATAAATAATTTCAACTTGTATTGTGGAAAAGGAGGCGATTAAAAAAAAATGACAAAATTTGAATTCAACTAATTATTGACAATACATAAATCCCTATAAATTTTTACATTTCAGAAATTTGAAAAAATACAATATTTTGAATTTTCAATTTATTGTTAATCCCACTACATTTTGAATGGTGACAAAAACATAACATTTGAATTTCTTAATTGAACAAAAATACAAGTAATGAACTCAATTGTACAAAATACACATTAGTAGATGAATATTATAAATAGTAATCCTAAGTTTTAATGTTGGGTCAAGCATATTGCTCTTGAGGGAAGTGGGGAAATTCTTATCAGAGTCTATTGCATTTGATTTTCATAAGTAATATGTTTTTTTGACTCGAATTATATAAATAATTTCAACTTGCATTGTGGCAAAGGAGGCAAATTAAAAAATTTCAAAATTTGAATTCAACTAAATATTTATAATACATAAATCCCTATAAGTTTTTAAATTCAGAATGTTGAAAAAATATAATGTTTCAATTTTTCAATTTATTGTTAATCATACTGCATTTTGAATGGTGAGAAAAAACATAATATTTGAATTTCTTAATTGAACAAAAATACAAGTAATGGACTCAATTGTACAAAATACACATTAGTGGATGAATATTATAAATAGCAATCCTAAGCTTTAATGTTGGGTCAAGCATATTGTTATTAAGGGAAGTGGGGAAACTTCTTATCAAAGTCCATTGAATTTTGATTTTTCATAAGTAATATGTTTGTCGACTCTAATTATATAAATAATTTCAACTTGCATTCTGGCAAAGGAGGCAATTTAATAAAATTACAAAATTTGAATTCAACTAATTATTAACAATACATAAATCCCTATAAGTTTTTAAAATTTAGAAAGTTGAAAAAATACAATGTTTTGATTTTTCAATTTATTCTTAATCCCACAACATTTTGAATGGTGAGAAAAACATAAGATTTGAATTTCTTAATTGAAACAAAAATACAAGTAATGGACTCAATTGTATAAAATACACTTTAGTGAATGAATATGATAAATAACACTCCGAAGCATTAATGTCGGATCATGCATATTACTCTTGAAAGGAGTACGAAAACTTCTTATTAGAGTCCAATGCATTTGCTTTTTCGTAAGTAATATGTTTGTCGACTCGAGTTATATAAATAATTTCAACTTGCATTGTGGCAAAGGTGGCAATTTAAAAAATTACAAATTTTCAATTCAACTAATTATTGACAATGCATAAATCCCTATAAGTTTTGAAAACTCAAAAAGTTGATGCATAAATCCTTATAAGTTTTGAAAACTCAAAAAGTTGAAAAAAAACAATGTTTTGATTTTTCAATTTATTGTTAATCCCACTGCATATTGAATGGTGAGAAAAACATAATATTTGAATTTGGTAATTGAACAAAATTACAAGTAATGGAATCAATTGTACAAAATACACATTAGTGGATGAATATTATAAATAACAATCCTAAGTTTTAATGTTAGGTCAAGTATATTGCTCTTGATGGGAATGGGAAAACTTTTTATCAGAGTCTATTGCATTTTATTTTTCATAAGTAATATGTTTTTTTGACTCAAATTATATAAATAATTTCAACTTGCATTGTGGAAAAGGAGGCAATATAAAAAATTACAAAATTTGAATTCAACAAAATATTGACAATGCATAAATCCCTATAAGTTTTTAAAATTCAGAAAGTTGAAAAAATACAATGTTTTGATTTTTCAATTTATTGCTAATTGCACTGCAATTTGAATAGTGAGAAAAAGATAATATTTGAATTTGTTAATTGAACAAAAATACAAGTAATGGATTTAATTGTATAAAATACACTTTAGTGGATGAATATTATAAATAGCAATCTTAAGCTCTAATGTTAGGTAGAGCATATTTCTCTTAAGAAGAGTGGGGAAATTTATTATTGTTGTCCATTGCATTGACTTTTTCTTAATTAATATGTTTGTCTACTTGAATTATATAAATAATTTTAGCTTGGATTATGGCAAAGGATGAAATTTAAAAAATTACAAACTTTAAATTCAACTAATTATTGACAGTGCATAAATTCTTATAAGTTTTTAAAATTCAAAAAGTTGAAAAAATAAAATATTTTGATCTTTTAATTTATTGTTAATCCCACTGCATTTTGAATGGTGAGAAAAATATAATATTTGAATTTGTTAATTGGACAAAAATACAAGTAATTGACTGAATTGTACAAAATACACATTAATGGATGAATATTATAAATAGCAATCCTATGGTTTAATGTTGGGTTAAGCATATTGCTCTTGAAGGGAGTGGGGAAACTTCTTATTAGAGTCCATTGCATTTGCTTTTTCTTAAGCATTATGTTTGTAGGGTAAAATTCTATAAAACATTTCAACTTGCCTTGCAGCAAAGGAAACAATGAAAAGAATGGCAAAATATAAATTCAACTGATTATTAACAATACATAATTCCCTCAAAGAGTTTAAAATTCAAAAAGTTGAAAAAATACAATATTTTGATTTTTCAATTTATTTTTGATCCCACTGCATTTTGAATGGTCACAAAATCATAGTATTTAAAATTGTCAATTGAACAACAATACAAGTAATTGACTCAATTGCATAAAAATACACCTTAGCAAATGAATATTATAAATTACAATCCTAAGCTTTAATGTTGGGTCAAGCATATTACTCTTAAGCATTATGTTTGTAGGGTAAAATTCTATAAATCATTTCAACTTGCCTTGCAGCAAAGGAAACAATGAAAAGAATGGCAAAATATAAATTCAATTGATTATTAACAATGCATAATTCCCTCAAAGAGTTTAAAATTCAAAAAGTTGAAAAAATACAATATTTTGATTTTTCAATTTATTGTTGATCCCACTGCATTTTGAATGGTCACAAAATCATAGTATTTAAAATTGTCAATTGAACAACAATACAAGTAATTGACTCAATTGCATAAAAATACACCTTACAATCCTAAGCTTTAATGTTGGGTCAAGCATATTACTCTTAAGGGGAGTGGGGAAACTTCTTATTAGAGTCCATTACATTTGCTTTTTCTTAAGTAATATGTTTGTAGGATAAAATTCCATAAATCATTTCAACTTGCCTTGTGGCAAACGAGACAATTAAAAAAATGGAAAAATTTAAATTCAGCTGATTATTAACAATGCATAAATTCCTCAAGGTGTTTAAAATTCAAAAAGTTGAAAAAATACAATGTTTGGATTTTTCAATTTACTGTTAATCCCACTACACTTTGAATGGTGATAGAAACATAATATTTGAATTTGTTAATTGAAACAAAAATGCAAGTAATGGACTCAATTGTACAAAATACACATTTGTGGATGAATATTATAAATAGCAATCCTAAGCTTTAATGTTGGGTCAAGCATGTTGCTCTTGAGAGGAGTGGGGAAGCTTCTTATTAGAGTCCATTGCATTTACTTTTTCTTAAGTACTATGTTTGTAGACTCGAATTATACAAATCATTTCAACTTGCATTGTGGCAAACGAAGCAATTAAAAAAATTACAAAATTTGAATTGAACTAATTATTGACACTGCATAAATCCCTCAAAGAGTTTAAAATTGAAAAATTTGAAAAAATACAATGTTCTCAATTTTCAATTTATTGTCAATCCCACTGAATTTTGAATGGTAAGAAAAACATAATGCTTGAATTTGTTAATTGAACAAAAATACATGTAATGGACTCAATTGTATAAAATACATTTGAGTGAATGAATATTATAAATAGCAATCCTAAATTTTAATGTTGGGTCAAGCATATCGCTTTTGAGGGGAGTGGGTAAACTTTTTATTAGAGTCCATTGCATTTACTTTTTCCTAAGTAATATATGTATAGACTCAAATTATACAAATCACTTCAACTTGCTTTGTGACCAACGAGACAATTAAAAAAATTAGAAAATTTAAATTCAACTAATTATTGACAATGCATAAATCCCCATAATTCCTTAAAATTCAAAAAGTTGATAAAATACAATCTTCCGATTTTTTATTTTATTCTTAATTCCACTACATTTTTGAATGGTGAGAAAAACATAATATTTGAATTTGTTAATTGAACAAAAATACAAGTAATGGACTCAATTGTATAAAATACACTTTAGTGGATGAATATTATAAATAGCAATCCTAAGCATTAATGTCGAGTCAAGCATATTACCCTTGAAGGGAGAGTAAAAACTTCTTATTAGAGTCCATTGCCCTTGCTTTTTTGTAAGTAATATGTTTGTCAACTCGAATTATATAAATCATTTCAACTTGCATTGTGGCAAAGGAGTCAATTAAAAAAATTACAAAATTTAAATCTAACTAATTGTTGACAATGCATAAATCCTAATAAGTTTTGAAAATTCAAAAAGTGGAAAAAATACAATGTTTTGATTTTTCAAATTATTGTTAAACCCACAGAATTTTGAATGGTGAGAAAAGCATAATGTTTGAATTTCTTAATTGAACAAAAATACAAGTAATGAACTGAATTGTATAAAATACACTTTAGTGGATGAATATTATAAATAACAATCTGAAGTATTAATGTCGAGTCAAGCATATTACCCTTAAAGGCAGTGTAAAAACTTCTTATTAGAGTCCATTGCACTTGCTTTTTTGTAAGTAATATGTTTGTCGACTCAAATTATATAAATCATTTGAACTTGCATTGTGGCAAAGGAGTCAATTAAAAAAATTACAAAATTTAAATTTAACTAATTGTTGACAATGCATAAATCCTGATAAGTTTTGAAAATTCAAAAAGTAGAAAAAATACAATATTTTGATTTTTCAAATTATTGTTAAACCCACTGAATTTTGAATGGTGAGAAAAACATAATGTTTGAATTTTTTAATTGAACAAAAATACATGTAATGGACTCAATTGTATAAAATACATTTCAATGGATGAATATTATAAATAGCAATCCTAAGCTTTAATGTTGTGTCAAGCATATTGCTTTTGGGGAGAATGGGGAAACTTCTTATTAAAGTCCATTGCATTTGCTTTTTCCTAAGTAATATGTTTGTAGACTCAAATTATACAACTCATTTCAACTTGCATTGTGGCAAACAAGGCAATTAAAAAAATTACAAAATTTGAATTGAACTAATTATTGACAATGCATAAATCCCTCAAAGAGTTTAACATTGAAAATTTTCAAAAAATACAATGTTTTCAATTTTCAATTTATTGTCAATCCCACTGAATTTTGAATAGTGAGAAAAACATAATGTTTGAATTTCTTAATTGAACAAAAATACATGTAATGGACTCAATTATATAAAATACTTTTTAGTGGATTATTAATATAAATAGCAATCTTGAGCTTTAATGTTGGGTCAAGTATATTGCTTTTGAGGGGAGTGGGAAACTTCTTATTAGAGTTCATTGCATTTACTTTTTCTTAAGTAATATATTTATAAACTCGAATTATACAAATCATTTCAACTTGCTTTTTGGCAAACAAGGCAATTAAAAAATTACAAAATTTAAATTCAACTAATTATTGACAATGCATAAATCTCTCAAGGTGTTTAACATTGAAAATTTTGAAAAAATACAATGTTTTCAATTTTTGTATTTTTTCAATTTTCAATTTATTGTCAGTCCCACTGAATTTTGAATAGTGAGAAAAACAAAATGTTTGAATTTCTTAATTGAGCAAAAATATATGTAATGGATTCAATTGTAAAAAATACATTTTAATGGATAAATATTATAAATAGCAATCCTAAGTTTTAATGTTGGGTCAAGCATATTGCTTTTGAGGGGACTGGGAAAACTTCTTATTAGAGTCTATTACATTTGCTTTTTCTTAAGTAATATATTTATAGACTCAAATTATACAAATCATTTCAACTTGCTTTGTTACGAACGAGGCAATTAAAGAAATTACAAAATTTAAATTCAACTAATTATTGACAATGCATAAATCCCCATAATTCTTTAAAATTCAAAAAGTTGATAAAATACAATCTTCTGACATTTCAATTTATTCTTAATCCACTACATTTTTGAATGGTGGGAAAAACATAATATTTGAATTTGTTAATTGAACAAAAATACAAGTAATGGACTCAATTTTATAAAATACACTTTAGTGAATGAATATTATAAATAGCAATCATAAGCATTAATCTCGGGTTAAGCATATTACCCTTGAAAGGAGTGCATAAACTTCTTATTAGAGTCCATTGCATTTGCTTTTTTGTAAGTAATATGTTTGTCGACTCGAATTATATAAATCATTTCAACTTGCATTGTGGCAAAGGAGTCAATTAAAAAATTACAAAATTGAACAAAAATACATGTAATGGACTCAATTGTATAAAATACATTTTAGTGGATGAATATTATAAATAGCAATCCTAAGGTTTAGTGTTCTGCAAAGCATATTGCTTTTGAGGGGAGTGGGAAAATTTTTTATTAGAATCCATTGCATTTGCTTTTTCTTGAGTAATATACTTATAGACTCGAATTATACAAATCATTTCAACTTTCTTTGTGCTAAACGAGGCAATTAAAAAAATTACAAAATTTAAATTCAA
The DNA here is from genome assembly GCA_020141445.1 of Bruguiera sexangula. NCBI lineage: Eukaryota > Viridiplantae > Streptophyta > Magnoliopsida > Malpighiales > Rhizophoraceae > Bruguiera > Bruguiera sexangula. The sequence goes on along the minus strand of JAHLGP010020638.1, from coordinate 3,632,304 downwards.
CTAATTATTGACAATACATAAATCCCTATAATTCTTTAAAATCCAAAAAGTTGATAAAATACAATCTTCTTAATTTTGAATTTATTCTTTATCCCACTACATTTTTTAATTGTCAGAAAAATATAATATTTGAATTTGTTAATTGAACAAAAATACAAGTAATGGATTCAATTGTATAAAATACACTTTAGTGGATGAATATTATAAATGGCAATCCTAAGCTTTAATGTTGGGTCAAGCATATTACTGTTGACAGGAGTGGGAAAACTTTTTATCAGAGTCTATTGCATTTGATTTTTCATAAGTAATATATTTTAGGGTAAACTTCTATAAATCATTACAACTTGCCTTACGGCAAAGGAGACAATTAAAAAGATGACAAAATTTAAATTCAACTGATTATTAACAATGCAGAAATCCCTTAAAGTGTTTAAAGTTCAAAAAGTTGAAAAAATTCAATGCTTTGATTTTTCAATTTATTTTTCATTTCACTACATTTTGAATGGTGAGAAAAACATAATGTTTGAATTTGTTAATTGAACAAAACTATAAGTAATAGACTCAATTGTATAAAATACATTTTAGTGGATGAATATTATAAATAGCAATCCTAAGGTTTAATGTTCTATGAAGCATATTGCTTTAGAAACTTCTTATTATAGTCCATTGAATTTGCTTTTTCTTAAGTAATATGTTTGTAGACTCAAATTATATAAATCATTTCAATTTGCATTGTGGCAAGGGAGGCAATTAAAAACATTACAAAATTTAAATTCAACAAATTATTGACAAAGCATAAATCTTTAGAAGTTTTTAAAATTCAAAAAGTTGAAAAAATACAAAATTTTGATTTTTCAATTTATTGTTAATCCCACTACATTTTGAATGGTGAGAAAAACATAATATTTGAATTTGTTTATTGAACAAAAATACAAGTAATGGACTCAATTATACAAAATACACAATAGGGGATGAATGTTATAAATAGCAATCCTAAGTTTTAATGTTGGGTCAAGCATATTACTCTTGAGGGGAGTGGGGAAACTTTTATCAGAGTCCATTGCATTTGATTTTTTGTGAGAAATATGTTTGTCGACTCAAATTATATCAATTATTCCAACTTGCATTGTGGCAAAGGAGGCAATTAAAAAAATTACAAAATTTGAATTCAACTAAATATTAACAATGCATAAATCCCTATAAGTTTTTAAAATTCAGAAACTTGAAAAAATATGATGTTTTGATTTTTCAATTTATTGTTAATCTCACTGCATTTTGAATGGTGAGAAAAACATAATATTTGAATTTTTTAATTGAACAAAAATTCAAATAATGGACTCAATTGTATAAAATACACTTTGTTGGATGAATATTATAAATAGCAATCCGAAACATTGATGTCGAGTCAAGCATATTACTCTTGAGGGGAGTGGGGAAAATTCTTATCAGAGTCCATTGCATTTGATTTTTCACAAGTAATATGTTTGTCAACTCAAATTGTATAAATAATTTCAACTTGCATTATGGCAAAGGAGGCAATTTAAAAAATTACAAAATTTGAATTCAACTAATTATTGACAATACATAAATCTTTATAAGATTTTAAAATTCAGAAAGTTGAAAAAATATAATGTTTTGATTTTTCAATTTATTGTTAATCCCACTGCATTTTGAATGGTGAGAAAAACATAATATTTGAATTTCTTAATTGAAACAAAAATACAAGTAATGGACACAATTGTACAAAATACACATTAGTGGATGAATATTATAAATAGCAATCCTAAGTTCTAATGTTGGGTCAAGCATATTGCTCTTGAGGGAAGTGGGGAAACTTCTTATCAGAATCCATTGCATTTTATTTTTCATAAGTAATATGTTTGTCGACTCGAATTATATCAATTATTTCAACTTGCATTATGGCAATTGAGGCAATTATAGAAATTAAAAAATTGAAATTCAACAAATTACTGACAATGCATAAATCTCTATAAGTTTTTAAAATTCAAAAATTTGAAAAAATACAAAATTTTGATTTTTCAATTTATTGTTAATCCCACTACATTTTGAATGGTGAGAAAAACATAATATTTGAATTTGTTAATTGAACAAAAATACAAGTAATGGACTTAATTGTACAAAATACACATTTGTAGATTAATATTATAAATAGCAATCCTAAACTTTAATGGTGGGTCAAGCACTTGAGGGAGTAGAGAAACTTCTTATCAATGTCCATTGCATTTGATTTTTCATAAGTAATATGTATGTAGGCTAAAATTCTAGAAACCATTACAACTTGCCTTGTGGCAAAGGAGACAATTGAAAAAATGACAAAATTTAAATTCTACTGATTATTAACAATGCATAATTCCCTCAAAGAGTATAAAATTCAAAAGGATGAAAAAATACAATGTTTTGATTTTTCAATTTATTATTAATCCCACTGCATTTTGAATGATGATAAAAACATAATATTTTAATTCGTTAATTGAACAACAAGACAAGTAATGTACTCAATTGTATAAAAATAAACTTTAGTAAAAGAATATTATAAATAGCAATCCTAAGTTTTAATGTTGGGTCAAGCATATTCCTCTTGAGGGGAGTAGGGAAATTTCTTAATAGAGTCCACTGCATTTGCTTTTTTCTTAAGTAATATGCTTGTCAACTCGAATTATATAAATAATTTCAACTTGCATTGAGGCAAAGGAGGCAATTTAAAAAATTATAGAATTTGAATTAAACTTATTACTAACAATACATAAATTCCTATAAGTTTTTAAAATTTAGAAAGTTGAAAAAATACATGTTTTGATTTTTCAATTTATTGTTAATCCCACTGCATTTTGAATGGTGAGAAAAACATAATATTTAAATTTCTTAATTGAAATAAAAATACAAGTAATGGACTCAATTGTACAAAATACACATTTGTGGATGAAAATTATAAATAGCAATCCTAAGCTTGAATGTTGGATCAAGCATATTACTCTTGAGGGGAGTGGGGAAACTTCTTATTAAAGTCCATTGCATTTGCTTTTTCGTAAGTAATATGTTTGTCAACTCGACTTATATAAATAATTTCAACTTGCATTGTGGCAAAGGTGGCAGTTTAAAAAATTACAAAATTTCAATTCAACTAATTATTGACAATGCATAAATCCCTATAAGTTTTGAAAACTCAAAAAGTTGAAACAATACAATGTTTTGATTTTTCAATTTATTGTTCATCCCACTACATTTTGAATGGTGAGAAAAACATAATATTTGAATTTGGTAATTGAATAAAAATACAAGTAATGGACTCAATTGTACAAAATACACATTAGTGGATGAATATTATAAATAGCAATCTTAAGCTTTACTGTTTGGTCAAGCATATTGCTCTTGAGGGGAGTGGGGAAACTTCTTATCACAGTCCATTACATTTGATTTTTCATAAGTAATATGTTTGTGGGCTAAGATTCTAGAAACCATTTCAACCTGCCTTGAGGCAAAGAAAACAATTAAAAAAATGACAAAATTTAAATTCCACTAATTATTCACAATGCATAATTCCCTCAAAAAGTATAAAATTAAAAAAGTTGAAAGAATACGATGTTTTGATTTTTCAATTTATTATTAATCCCACTACATTTTGAATGCTAATAAAAATGTAATATTTGAATTTGTAAACTCAACAACAATACAAGTAATGGACTCAATTGTATAAAATACATTTTAGTTGATGAATATTATAAATAACAATCCTAAACTTTAATGTTGGGTCAAGCATATTTCTCTTGAGGGGAGTGAGGAAACTTCTTAATAGAATCCATTGCATTTGCTTTTTTTTCTAAGTAATATGTTTGTTGACTCAAATTATATAAATAATTTCAACTTGCAATGTGGCAAAGGAGGCAATCAAAAAATTACAAAATTTCAATTCAACTAATTATTGACAATGCATAAATCCCCATAAATTCAAAAAGTTGAAAAAATACAATATTTTTATTTTTCAATTTATTGCTAATCTCATTGCATTTTGAATGGTGAGAAAAACATAATATTTGAATTTGGTAATTGAACAAAAATACAAGTAATGGACTCAATTGTACAAAATACACATTAGTGGATGAATATTATAAATAGCAATCCTAAGCTTTAATGTTGGGTCAAGCATATTGCTCTTGAGGGGAGTGGGAAAACTTTTTATCAGAGTCTATTGAATTTGATTTTCGACTCGAATTATATAAATAATTTCAACTTGCATTGTGGCAAAGGAGGCAATATAAAAAATTACAAAATTTGAATTCAACAAAATATTGACAATGAATAAATCCCCATAAGTTTTTAAAATTCAGAAAGTTAAAAAAATGCAATATTTTGATTTTTCAATTTATTGCTAATCGCACTGCAATTTGAATGGTGAGAAAAAGATAATTTTTGAATTTGTTAATTGAACAAAAATACAAATAATGGATTTAATTGTATAAAATACATTTTAGTGGATGAATATTATAAATAGCAATCCTAAGCTCTAATGTTAGGTATAACATATTCCTCTTGAGAAGAGTGGGGAAATTTATTATTGTCGTCCATTGCATTGGCTTTTTCTTAATTAATATGTTTGTTTACTTGAATTATATAAATAATTTCAACTTGGATTATGGCAAAGGATGCAATTTAAAAAATTGCAAACTTTAAATTCAACTAATTATTGACAGTGCATAAATTCTTATAAGTTTTTAAAATTCAAAAAGTTGAAAAAATAAAATATTTTGATCTTTTAATTTATTGTTAATCCCACTGCATTTTGAATGATGAGAAAAACATAATATTTGAATTTGTTAATTGTACAAAAATACAAGTAATTGACTCAATTGTACAAAATACACATTAATGGATGAATATTATAAATAGCAATCTTATGGTTTAATGTTGGATTAAGCATATTGCTCTTGAAGGGAGTGGGGAAACTTCTTATTAGAGTCCATTGCATTTTCTTTTTCTTAAGCATTATGTTTGTAGGGTAAAATTCTATAAATCATTTCAACTTGCCTTGCGGCAAAGGAAACAATGAAAAAAATGGAAAAATTTAAATTCAACTGATTATTAACAACTGATTATAAATACTAATCCTAAGCTTTAATTTGGAGTCAAACATATTACTCTTGAGAGGAGTGGGGAAACTTCTTATTAGGGTCCATTGTATTTGCTTTTTCTTAAGGAACATCTTTGTAGACTCGAATTATATAAATCATTTCACCTCGCATTGTGGCAAAGGAGGAAATTAAAAAAATTACAAAATTTAAATTCAAGTAATTATTGAGAATGCATAAATCTCTATAAGTATTTAAAATTCAAAAAGTTGAAAAAATACAATATTTTGATTTTTCAATTTATTGTACATCCCACTACATTTTGAATGGTCCGAAAAACATAATGCTTGAATTTGTTAATTGAACAAAAATACAAGTAATGGACACAATTGTATAAAATACACTTTAGTGGATGAATATTATAAATAACAATCCTATGGTTTAATGTTGGGTCAAACATGTTGCTCTTGAGGGAAGTGGGGAAACTGCTTATTAGAGTCCATTGCATTTACCTTTTCTTAAGTAATAGGTTTGTAGACACAAATTATAGAAATCATTTCAACTTGTGTTGTGGCAAAGGAGGCAAATAAAAAATTACAAAATTTAAATTGAACTAATTATTGACAATCCATAAATTCCTATTTGTTTTTAAATTCCAAAAGGTTGAAAAAATATAATGTTTTGATTTTTCAATTTATTATTAATCCTACTACATTTTGAATAGTGAGGAAGACATAATATTTGAATTTTTCTAATTGAACAAAAATAGAAGTAATAGGCTTAATTGTACAAAATACACTTTAGTGGATGAATACTATAAATAGCAATCCTAAGTTTTAATGTTGGGTCAAGCATATTGCTCTTTAGGGAAGTGGGGAAAGCTCTTATTAGAGCCCATTGCATTTGATTTATCATAAATAATATGTTCCTAGACTAAAATTATATAAATCTTTTTAACTTGCATTATGACAAAGGAGACAATTAAAAAAATAATAAAATTTAAATTTGACTAATTATTCATAGTGCATAAATCCCTCAAAGAGTTTAAAATTCAAAAAATTGAAAAAAAAAACAATCTTTTGATTTTTCAATGTATTGTTAATCCCACTGCATTTTGAATGGTAGGAAAAACATAATATTTAAATTTGTTAATTAAACAAAAATACAACTAATGAACTCAATTATATAAAATACATTTTACTAGATGAATATTATATATAGCAATCCTAAGGTTTAATGTTGGGTCAAGCATATTACTCTTGAGGGGAGTCGGGAAACTTCTTATTATTGTCCATTGCATTTGCTTCTTCTTAAGTAATATGTTTGTAAACTCAAATTATACAAATCATTTCAACTTGCATTGTGGCAAACGAGGCAATTAAAAAAATTACAAAATTTAAATTCAACTAATTATTGACAATGCATAAATCCCTATAAGTCTTTAAAATTCAAAAAATTGATAAAATACACTATTTTTATTTTTCAATTTATTCTTAATCCCACTACATTTTTGAATGGTGGGAAAAACATAATATTTGAATTTTGCTAATTGAACATTATAAATGTATAAAAGACATTTTAGTGGATGAATATTATAAATAATAATCCTAAGGTTTAATGTTGGGTCAAGCATATTACTGTTGAGGAGAGTGGGGAAACTTCTTATTAGAGTCTATTGCATTTGTTTTTTCATAAGAAATATGTTTGTTGACTCGAATTATATAGATCTTTTCAACTTGCATTGTGGCAAATGAGGCAATAAAAAAATTACAAAATTTAAATGGAATTAATTATTGACAATGCATAGATCCCTATTTGTTTTTAAATTCCAAAAAGTAGAAAAAGATATAATGTTTTGATTTTTTGAATTTATTGTTAATCCCACTACATTTTGAATGGTGAGAAAAACATAATATTTGAATTTTGCTAATTGAAGAAAAATACAAGTAATGGACTCAATTGTATAAAATACACTTTAGTGGATGAATATTATAAATAACAATCCTAAGCTTTATTGTTGGGTCAAGCATATTGCTCTTGAGGGGAGTGGGCAAACTTCTTATTAGAGTGCATTGTATTTGTTTTTTCATAAGTAATATGTTTTCATTTTCAATTTATTATTAATGTCACTGCTTTTTGCATGGTGAGAAAAAAATAATATTAAAATAAGTTAGTTGAACAAAAATAGAAGTAATGGATTCAATTGTATAAAATAAAATTTAGTAGATGGATATTATAAATAGCAATCCTAAGGTTTAACGTTGGGTCAAGCACATTGCTCTTGAGGGGAGTGGGGAAATTTCTTATTAGTGTCCATTGCATTTGCTTTTTCTTAAGTAATAGGTTTGTAGACTCAAATTATATAAATCATTTCAATTTGCATTGTGGCAAAGGAGGCAATTAAAACAATTACAAAATTTAAATGTAACTAATTATTAACAATGCATAAATCCCTATAAGAGTTTGAAAGTCAAAAGTTGAAAAAATATAATGTTTTGATTTTTCAATTTATTCTTAATCCCACTACATTTTGAATGGTAAGAAAAACATAATATTTGAATTTGTTAATTGAACAAAAATACATGTAATGGACTTAATTGTATAAAATACACTTTAGTGGATGAATACTATAAATAGCAATTCGAAACTTTAATGTTGGGTTAAACATATTACTCTTGTAAAGAGTAGGGAAACTTCATATTAAAGTTCATTGCATTTGCTTTTCTTTAAGTAATTTGTTTGTTGAGTCAAATTATATAAATCATTTCAACTTGCATTGTGGAAAAGGAGGCAATTAAAAAAATTACCAAATTTAAATTCAAATAACTATTGACAATGCATAAATCCCTATAAGTTTTGAAAATTCAAAAAGTTGAAAAAATACAATATTTTGATTTTTCAATTTTTTGTTTATCCCACTGTATTTTGTATGGTGAAAAAAATAAAATATTTGAATTTTGCTAATTGAACATAAATACAAGTAATGGACTCAATAGTATAAATATTCTAAATAGCAATCCTAAGGTTGAATGTTAGGTCAAGCATGTTGCTCTTGAAAGGAGTGGGGAAACTTTTTATTAGAGTCCATTGCATTTGCTTTTTCTTAAGTAATAGGTTTGTAGACTCGAATTATATAAATCATTTCAACTTGCATTCTGGCAAAGGAGGCAATTAAAACAATTACAAAAGTTAAATTTAACTAATTATTAACAATGCATAAATCCCTCTAAGAGTTTAAAATTCAAAAAGTTAAAAGAATATAATGTTTTAATTTTTCAATTTATTGTTAATCCCACTACATTATGAATGGTGAAAAAAACATAATATTTGAATTTGTTAATTGAACAAAAATACAAGTAATGGACTCAATTGTATAAAATACACTCTAGTGGATGAATATTATAAATAGCAATCCTAAACTTTAATGTTAGGGAAACATTTTATTAAAGCCCATTGTATTTGATTTTTCATAAGTAATATGTTTCTTGGCTAAAATTGTATAAATCATTTCAACTTGCATCATGGCAAAGGGGACAATTAAAAAAATGAAAAAAATTAAATTTAACTAATTATTAACAATGTATAAATCCTTCAAAGAGTTTAAAATTGAAAATTTTCAAAAAATACAATGTTTTAATTTTTCAATTTATTGTCAATCCTACCGCATTTTGAATAGTTGGAAAAATATAATATTTGAATTTCTTAATTAAACAAAAATACAAGTAATGCACTCTATTGTATAAAATATATTTTAGTGGATGAATATTATAAATAACAATCCTACACTTTAATGTTGGGTCAAGCACATTCATCTTTAAGGGAGTAGGGAAACTTCTCATTAGAGTCCATTGCATTTGTTTTTTCTGAAGTAATATATTTGTCGACACGAATTATATAAATCATTTCAACTTGTGTCGTCGCAAATGAGGTAATCAAAAGAATTGAAAAATTTAAATTGAACTAATTATTGACAATGCATAAATCCCTATTTGTTTTTAAATTCCAAAATGTTGAAAAAATATAATGTTTTGATTCTTCAATTTATTGTTAATCCCACTACATTTTGAATGGTGAGAAAAATATAATATTTGAATTTTGCTAATTGAACAAAAATACAAGTAATGGACTCAATTATATAAAATACACTTTAGTAGATGAATATTATAAATAGCAATCCTAAACTTTAATGTTGGGTCAAGCATATTACTCTTGAGGGGAGTGGAGAAATTTCTTGTTAAAGTACATTGCATTTGCTTTTTCTTAATTAATATATTTGTCGACACGAATTATAGAAATCATTTCAACTTGCATTGTGGCAAATGAGGCAATTAAAAAAATTACAAAATTTAAATTGAACTAATTATTGACAATCCATAAATCCTTAATTGTTTTTAAATTCCAAAAATTTGAAAAAAATATAATGTTTTGATTTTTCAATTTATTGTTAATCCCACTGCATTTTGAATGGTGAAAGAAATATAATATTAGAATTTTTCTAAGTGAACAAAAATACAAGTAATGGACTCAACTATATAAAATACACTTTACAGGATAAATATTATAAATAGTAATCATAAACTTTAATGTTGAGTCAAGTATATTACTCTTGAGGATAGTGGGGAAACTTCTTGTTAGGATCTATTGCATTTGTTTTTTCTTAAGGAATATGTTTATAGACTCGAATTATATAAATCATTTCAACTTCCATTGTGACAAAGGAGGCAATTGAAAAAACTAAAATTTTAAATTCAACTAATTATTGACAATACATAAATCCCTACACGTTTTCAAAATTCAAAAAGTTGAAAAAATACAATACTTTGATTTTTCAATTTATTGTTAATCCCACAACAATTTTAATGGTGAGAAAAAACATAATATTTGAATTTTTTAATTGAACAAAAATACAAATAATGGACTCAATTGTACAAAATACACTTTAGTGGATGAATATTATAAATAGAAATCCTAAGTTTTAATGTTGGGTCAAGCATCTTACTCTTGAGGGAAGTGGGGAAACTTTTTATTAGAGCCTATTGCATTTGATTTATCATAAATAATATGTTTATAGGCTAAAATTATATAAATCTTTTCAACTTGCATTATATAAATACAATGTTTTGATTTTTCAATCTATTGTTAATTTCACTACATTTTGAATGATGAGAAAAACATAATATTTGAATTTGTTAATTAAACAAAAATACAAGTAATGGACTCAATTGTATAAAATACATTTTAGTGGATGAATAGTATAAATAGCAATCCTCAGGTTTAATGTTGGGTCGAGCATATTGCTCTTGAGGGGAGTAGGGAAAATTTTTATTATAGTCTTTTGCATTTACTTTTTCTTAAGTAGTATGTTTATGGACTCGAATTATACAAATCATTTTAACTTGCATTATGGAAAAGGAGGCAATTAAAACAATTACAAAATTTAAATTTAACTAATTATTAACAATGCATAAATCCCTATAAGAGTTTAAAATTCAAAATTTTGAAAAAATACAATGTTTTGATTTTTCAATTTATTGTTCATCTCACTACATTTTGAATGATGAGGAAAATATAATTTTTGAATTTTTTAATTCAACAAAAATACAAGTAATAGACTCAATTGTACAAAATACACTTGAGTAGTTGAATATTATAAATAACAACCTTAAGCTTTGATGTTGGGTCAAGCATATTACTCTTGAAAGAAGCAAGAAAACTTCTTATTAGAGCTCATTGCATTTGATTTTTCATAAATAATATGTTTCTAGACTAAAATTGTATAAATCATTTCAATTTGCATTATAGCAAAGGGGACAATTAAAAAAATGACAAAATTTAAATTCAATTGATTATTAACAATACATAAATCGCTCAAAGAGTTTAAAATTGAAAATTTTGAAAAACTATGATGCTTCCATTTTTCAATTTATTGTCAATCTCACTGCATTTTGAATGGTGAGAAAAACATAATATTTGAATTTGTTAATTAAACAAAAATACAAGTAATAGACTCAATTGTACAAAATACACTTTAGTGGATTGAAGTTCCCAACTTCAGCCTGGGATCTACTAGTTTGTAATACTGAGAGGGGGGTGAATTAGTATCACCACAATTCGTAATTCGCAGGTAAGTGAACAACTTCAATCTCTTCTTAAAAGCGAACTCTTTCTCATATTTGACAAAGTAGATCTATTGCTACCTACGAATCACAATAGTTCCCAAAGTCACCTTTCAGACACCTTACCTAATACGCAATTCAGATGTTCTTGTTTTGGTTTTCGTTAGGTTATGGGTTGGCTGATACTTTAGCTGCATTCACAACTCAATTCAAAACACAGAACGTAAAGCAAATTAAGGACACAAGAGATTTACGTGGTTCTGTGACGTACATCCACGGTGGTGGGGACTCTCCCTTACCGAGACTATCCACTATACTTGAGAATTCCAGTTACAATGGATGTCTTAATCTTCTGCTCCTTTCACTATTGCAATTACTAAGCAAATATAATACAAAGAGTGTCACTTATTGTGTCTACCCTTCTTCTAGCTTGTCTTGCCTCTGTTGAATTGAAAGGTTGCTCCACTACCACTTAGAAGTTCACCGCAACGCTCTCAAACCTCTCTTGAAGAAATCTAGAAATACGTTGAGTTCTTTCTGATGCTTCACTGAATTCCTTCTCTAGGTTGTCTCACACAGCTCCTGCTTTCATTGTCTCACGGTCTCACCCGTCTCCTATTTCACGGTCTTACTGTTTCATGGCCTTTCCTCACGCTTCTGGTCTGTCATGCCATTGCACGTTCTGGTCTTACGTCGTCTCCTGATGTACACCCATGCTTCTGGTCTACCGTTTCACGTCTCTTGGCCTACCTCACGCTACTAGTTTTTCTGGTTCACGTCTTTCGGCCTGCCTCACGCTTCTGGTCTGCTGTCTTCTCTTTCGGGTGGTCTCATGGATACTAGGTCTGCTGTCTTCTCTTCTGGGTGGTCTGTTTCTTATTTCTCCTCTTGCTGGTTGTGTGTTTCTAGTTTGCTTGCAGGACGTGTTTCTGGTTTCCTTGCAGGAGGTCACACGTTCTGGTTTGCTCTCCCGGTGGTGACATTTGGTGGTGTTGTTTTGATCTCTTGCCATTATGCTCTCTTTTCGGTTGTCTCCTCTTGACCTTTGTTCTTCGTTCAACCCCCCTTCAGCCATCTCCTCTTTTTCTCCTTTATTTTTTTGCCGACAGTGGGGTTCCCTTTTGGTATATTATTTTCTTTTCTTTTTGGCTGGTTGTTATAGGGTTGCCATTTATTCAATTTTGTTGGCCCCCTTTTTGTTTTGTCTTCCAAGGCCTTTATATACTCTCTTCCATAAAACCTTAATAGGGCTTACGTGGTGGATTTACGTTCTTGCCCTTACGCGGCAAATTCACTTTCTTGCCTTTCCATGTGACTTTACTTTCTTGCACACTTAACCCTAGTTGACAACAATTACAACCCATACAAGGCTATGGGAACAACATGGATGAATATTATAAATAGCAATCCTGAGCTTTAATGTTAGGTCAAGCATATTACTCTTGAATGAAGTGGGGAAACTTCTTATTAGAACTCATTGCATTTAATTTTTCATAAGTAATATGTTTCTAGACTAAAATTGTATAAATCATTTGAACTTGCATTAAGGCAAAGGGGACAATTAAAAAATGACAAAATTTAAGTTCAACTAATTATTGACAATCCCTAAATCCCTCAAAGAGTTTAAAATTGAAAATTTTCAAATAATACAATGTTTTCATTTTTCAATTTATTATTAATCCCACAACATTTTGAATAGTGAGAAAAACGTAATATTTGATTTTGTTAATTGAACAAAAATACAAGTAATGCACTCAATTGTACAAAATACACTTTGGTGGATGAATATTATAAATAGAAATCCTAAGCTTTAATGTTGGGTCATGCATATTGCTCTTGAGGGAAGTGGGGAAACTTCTTATTAGAGCCCATTCCATTTGATTTATCATAAGTAATATGTTTCTAGGCTAAAATTGTATAAATCTTTTCAACTTGCATTATGGCAAAAAGGACAATTAAAAAACAAAATTTAAATTTAACTGATTATTAACAATGCATAAATCCTTCAAAGTGTTTAAAATTCAAAAAGTTGAAAAAATACAATGTTTTTATTTTTCAATGTACTATTAATCCCACTGCATTTTGAATGGTGAGAAAAATATAATATTTGAACTTGTTAAATGAACAAAAATACAAATAATGGACTCAATTGTAGAAAATACATTTTAGTGGATGAATATTATAAATAACAATCCTAAACTTTAATATTGGGTCAAGCACATTACTCTTGAGGGGAGTGGGAAAATTTCTAATTAGAGTCCATTGCATTTGCTTTTTATTAAGCAATATCTTTGTAAAGTCGAATTATACAAATCATTTCAACTTGCATTGTGGCAAAGGAGCAATTAAAACAATTAGAAAATTTAAATTTAACTAATTCTTAACAATGTATAAATCCCTCAAAAAGTTTAAAATTGAAAAATTTGAAAAAATACAATGTTTTCAATTTTCAATTTATTGTTAATCCCACTACATTTTGAATAGCGAGATATACATAATATTTGAATTTGTTAATTGAACAAAAATACAAGTAATGAACTCAATTGTATAAAATACATTTTAGTGGATGAATATCATAAATAGCAATTCTCAGGTTCAATGTTGGGTCAAGTATATTGCTCTTGAGGGGAGTGGGGAAAGTTCTTATTATAGTCCATGGCATTTGCTTTTTCTTAAGTAATATGTTTGTAGACTCGAATTATACAAATCATTTCAACTTGCGTTGTGGCAAAGGAGACAATCAAAACAATTACAACATTTAAATTTAACTAATTATTAACAATACATAAATCCCTTAAAAAGTTTAAAATTGAAAAATTTGAAAAAATAAAATGTTTTCAATTTTCAATTTATTGTCAATCCCACTGCATTTTGAATAGTAAGAAAAACATAATATTTGAATTTGTTAATTGAACAAAGAATTAAGTAATGGACTCAATTGTATAAAATAAACTTTAGTGGATGAATATTAGAAATAGCAATCCTAAGCTTTAGTGTTGGGTCAACCATAATCCTCTTGAAGGGAGTGGGAAAACTTCTTAGACTAAAATTGTCTAAATCTTTTCAACTTGCATTATGGCAAAGGAGACAATTAGGAAAATGACAAAATTTCAATTCAACTAATTATTCATAATGCATAAATCCCTCAAAGAGTTTAAAATTCAAAAAGTTCAAAAAATACAATGTTTTGATTTTTCAATGTATTGTTAATCCCATTGCATTTTGAATGGTGAGAAAAACATAATATTTGAATTTTTTAATTGAACAAAAATGCAAATAATGGATTAAATTAAATAAAATACACTTTAGTAGATAAATATTATAAATAGATATCGTATGCTTTAATGTTGGGTCAAGCATATTACTCTTAAAAGGAGTAGGGAAACTTCTTATTAAAGTCGATTGCATTTACTTTTTCTTAAGTAATAAGTTTGTTGACTCAAATTATATAAATCCTTTCAACTTGCCTTATGGCAAAGGAGGCAATTAAAAACATTACAAATTTTCAATTCAACTAATTATTGACAAAGTATAAATCCCTATAAGTTTTTAAAATTCAAAAAGTTGAAAAAATACAATGTTTTGATCTTTCAATTTATTGTTAATCCCACTACATTTTTAATGGTGAGAAAAACATAATATTTGAATTTCTTAATTGAACAAAAATACAAATAATGGACTCAATTGTACAAAATACACTTTGATAGATGAATATTATAAATAGTAATCCTAAGTTTTAATGTTGGGTGAAACATATTACTATTAAGGGGAGTAGGGAAACTTCTTATTAGATCCCATTTCATTTGATTTTTCATAAGTAATATGTTTCTAGACTAAAATTGTATAAATCGTTTCAACTTGCATCATGGCAAAGGAGACAATTAAAAAAATGACAAAATGTAAATTCAACTAATTATTAATAATGCAT
Organism: Bruguiera sexangula; assembly: GCA_020141445.1. Lineage (NCBI taxonomy): Eukaryota > Viridiplantae > Streptophyta > Magnoliopsida > Malpighiales > Rhizophoraceae > Bruguiera > Bruguiera sexangula. Next base: position 3,617,176 of record JAHLGP010020638.1, on the reverse strand, counting down.
AAATCCCTCAAATAGTTTAAAATTCAAAAAGTTGAAAAAAATACAATGTTTTAATTTTTCAATTTAATGTTAATCCCACTGCATTTTGAATGGTGAGAAAAATATAATATTTGAATTTGTTAAATGAACAAAAATACAAATAATGGACTCAATTGTAGAAAATACACTTTAGTAGATGAATATTATAAATAGCAATCATAAGCTTTAATATTGGGTCAAGCATATTACTCTTGAGGGAAGTAGGAAAATTTCTAATTAGAGTCCATTGCATTTGCTTTTTATTAAGCAATATCTTTGTAAAGTCGAATTATACAAATCATTTCAACTTACATTGTGGTAAAGGAGACAATTAAAACAATTACAAAATTTAAATTTAACTAATTCTTAACAATGTATAAATCCCTCAAAAAGTTTAAAATTGAAAAATTTGAAAAAATACCATGTTTTCAATTTTCAATTTATTGTTAATCTCACTACATTTTGAATAGCGAGATAAACATAATATTTGAATTTGTTAATTGAACAAAAATACAAGTAATGAACTCAATTGTATAAAATACATTTTAGTGGATGAATATTATAAATAGCAAGCCTCAGGTTCAATGTTGGGTCAAGCATATTACTCTTGAGGGGAGTGGGGAAAGTTCTTATTATAGTCCATTGCATTTGCTTTTTCTTAAGTAATATGTTTGTAGACTCAAATTATACAAATCATTTCAACTTACATTGTGGCAAAGGAGACAATTAAAACAATTACAACATTTAAATTTAACTAATTATTAACAATGCATAAATCCCTCAAAATTTAGAAATAACAATCGTAAGCTTTAGTGTTGGGTCAACCATAATCCTCTTGAAGGGAGTGGGAAAACTTCTTATTAGAGCCCATTGCATTTGATTTATCATAAGTAATATGTTTCTAAACTAAAATTGTATAAATCGTTTCAATTTGCATTATGGCAAAGGAGACAATTAAAAAAATGAAAAAATTTAAAATCAACTGGTTATTTACAATGCATAAATCCGTCAAAGAGTTTAAGATTCAAAAATTTGAAAAAATACAATGTTTTGATTTTTCAATTTACTGTTAATTTCACTGCATTTTGAATGATGAGAAAAATATAATATTTGAATTTGTTAATTGAACAAAAATACAAGTAATGGACTCAATTGTACAAAATACACTTGAGTGGATAAATATTATAAATAGCAACCCTAGGTTTTGATGTTGGGTCAAGCATATTACTCTTGAATGAAGCGAGGAAACTTCTTATTAGACCCCATTGCATTTGATATTTCATAAGTAATATGTTTCTAGACTAAAATTGTATAAATCATTTCAATTTGCATTATGGCAAAGGGGACAATTAAAAAAATGACAAAATTTAAATTCAACTGATTATTAACAATACATAAATCACTCAAAGAGTTTAAAATTGAAAAATTCAAAAAAATACGATATTTTCATTTTTCAATTTATTGTCAATCCCATTGCATTTTGAATAGTGAGAAAACATAATATTTGAATTTGTTAATTGAAAAAAAATGCATGTAATGGACTCAATTGTACAAAATACACTTTAGTAGATGAATATTATAAATAACAATCCTAAGCCTTAATGTTGGGTCAAGTATAGTCCTCTTGAGCGGAGTGGGGAAACTTCTTATTAGAGTCCATTACATTTGCTTTTTCTTAAGTAATATATTTGTCGACATGAATTATAGAAATCATTTCAACTTGAGTTATGGCAAACGAGGCAATTAAAAAAAATTACAAATTTTAAATTGAACTAATTTTTGACAATGCATATTTCAATTTATTGTTAATCCCACTACCTTTTGAATGCTGAGAAAAATATAATATTTGAATTTTGCTAATTGAACAAAAATACAAGTAATGGACTCAATTGTATAAAATACACTTTACTAGATCAATATTATAAATAGTAATCCCAAACTTTAATGTTGACTCAAGCATATTACTTTGGAGGGGTGTAGGGAAACTTTTTATTAGGGTCCATTGCATTTGTTTGTTCTTAAGAAATAAGTTTGTGGACTCGAATTATATAAATCTTTTCAACTTGCATTGTGGCAAAGGAGGCAATCAAAAATATTACAAAATTTAAATTCAACTAATTATTGTCAATGCATAAATCTCTATAAGTTTTTAAAATTGAACAAGTTGAAAAAATACAACCTTTTGATTTTCCAATTTATTGTTAATCCCACTGCATTTTGAATGGTGAGAAAAACATAATATTTGAATTTCCTAATTGAACAAAAATACAAGTAATGGACTCAATTGTATAAAATACACTTTAGTGGATGAATATTATAAATAACAATCCTATGCTTTAATGTTGGTTCAAGCATATTACTCTTAAAGGGAGTGGGGAAACTTCTTATTAAAGTCGATTGCATTTGCTTTTTCTTAAGCAATAAGTTTGTTGACTCAAATTATATAAATCTTTTCAACTTGTGTTATGGCAAATGAGGCAATTAAAAACATTACAAAATTTCAATCTAACTAATTGTTGATAAAGTATAAATCCCTATAAGTTTTTAAAATTCAAAAAGTTGAAAAAATACAATGTTTTGATTTTTCAATTTATTGTTAATCCCATTACATTTTTAATGGTGAGAAAAACATAATATTTGAATTTCTTAATTGAACAAAAATACAAGTAATGGACTCAATTGTACAAAATACACTTTAATGGATGAATATTATAAATAGCAATCTTAAGTTTTAATGTTGGGTGAAACATATTACTGTTAAGGGGAGTGGGGAAACTTCTTATTTGATCCCATTTCATTTTATTTTTCATAAGTAATATGTTTCTAGACTAAAATTGTATAAATCGTTTCAAGTTGCATCATGGTGAAGGAGACAATTAAAAAAATGACAAAATGTAAATTCAACTAATTATTAATAATGCATAAATCCCTCAAATAGTTTAAAATTCAAAAAGTTGAAAAAATACAATGTTTTAATTTTTCAATATATTGTTAATCTCACTGCATTTTGAATGGTGAGAAAAATATAATATTTGAATTTGTCAATTGAACAAAAATACAAGTAATGGACTCAATTGTACAAGACACACTTTAATGGATAAATATTATAAATAACAATCCTAAATTTCAATGTTGGGTCAAGCATATTATTGTTGAGGGGATTGGGGAAACTTTTTCTTAGAGCCCATTGCATTTGATTTATCATAAGTAATATGTTTCTACACAAAAATTGTATAAATCGTTTCAGCTTGCATTATGACAAAGGGGACAACTATAAAATGACAAAATTTAAATTCAACAGGTTATTTACAATGCATAAACCCGTCAAAGAGTTTAAAATGCAAAAAGTTGAAAAAAATTCAATGTTTTGATTTTTCAATTTATTGCTAATTTCATTGCATTTTGAATGGTGAGAAAAACATAATATTTGAATTTGTTAATTGAACAAAAATACAAGTAATGGTCTCAATTGTATAAAATACATTTTAGTGGATTACTAGTATAAATAGCAATTCTCAGGTTCAATGTTGGGTCAAGCATATTGCTCTTGAGGGGAGTGGGGAAAGTTCTTATTATAGTCCATTGCATTTACTTTTTCTTAAGTAATATGTTTGTAAACTCGAATTATACAAATCATTTCAACTTGCATTGTGGCAAGGAGGCAATTAAAACAATTACAAAATCTAAATTGAACTCATTATTAACAATGCATAAATCCCTATAAGAGTTTAAAATTCAAAAATTTTGGGAAAATACAATGTTTTGATTTTTCAATTTATTGTTAATCTCATTGCATTCTGAATGATGAGAAAAACATAATTTTTTAATTTTTTAATTCAACAAAAATATAAGTAATGGACTCAATTGTACAAAATACACTTGAGTGGATGAATATTATAAATAGCAATCCTAAGCTTTGATGTTGGGTCAAGCATATTACTCTTGAATGAAGTGGGGAAACTTCTTATTAGAGCTCATTGCATTCAATTTTTCATAAGTAATATGTTTCTAGACTAAAATTGTATAAATCATTTCAATTTGCATTATGGCAAAGGAGACAATTAAAAAAATGACAAAATTTAAATTCAATTGATTATTAACAATACATAAATCGCTCAAAGAGTTTAAAATTGAAAAATTTGAAAAAATATGATGCTTTCAATTTTCAATTTATTGTTAATCCCACTAAATTTTGAATGGTGAGAAAAATATAATATTTGAATTTCTTAATTGAACAAAAATACAAGTAATGCACTCAATTGTACAAAATACACTTTGGTAGATGAATATTATAAATAAAAATCCTAAACTTTAATGTTTGGTGATGCATATTGCTTTTGAGGGAAGTGGGGAAATTTCTTATTAGAGTCCATTGCATTTGATTTATCATAAGTAACATGTTTCTAAATTAAAATTGTATAAATATTTTCAACTTGCATTATGGCAAAGGAGACAATTAAAAAAATGACAAAATTTAAATTCAACTAATTAATCACAATGCATAAATCCCTCAAAGAGTTTAAAATTGAAAAAGATGAATAAATACAATATTTTGATTTTTTAATGTATTGTTAATTCCACTGCATTTTGAGTGGTAAGAGAAATATAATATTTGAATTTGTTAATTGAACAAAAATACAAATAATGGACTCAATTGTATAAAATATACTTTATTAGATCAATATTACAAATAGCAATGCTAAATTTTAATGTTAGGTCAAACATATTACTCTTAAAGGGAGTGGGGAAACTTCTTATTAGAATCCATTGCATTTGCTTTTTCTTAACTAATATATTTGTAGACATGAATTATAGAAATCATTTCAACTTGCGTTATGGCAAAGGAGGCAATTAAAAACATTACAAAATTTGAATTCAACTAATTATGGTCAATGCATAAATCCTTATAAGTTTTTAAAATTCAAAAAGATGAAAAAATACAATGTTTTGAT
>JAHLGP010020638.1:3573368-3604215 GCA_020141445.1 Bruguiera sexangula | reverse complement strand
ATTATGGCAAATGGGACAATTAAAAAAATTACAAAATTTAAATTCAACTAATTATTGACAATGTATAAATCCCTATAAGTTTTTAAAATTCAAAAAGTTGAAAAAATATAATGTTTTCATTTTTCAATTTATTGTTAATCTCACTACATTTTGAATAGTGAGAAAAACATAATATTTGAATCTGTTAATTGAACAAAAATATAAGTAATGGACTCAATTGTATAAAATACATTTTAATGGATGAATATTATAAATAGCAATCCTAAGTTTTAATGTTGGGTCAAACATCTTACTATTAAGGGAAGTGGGAAACTTCTTATTAGAGCCCATTACATTTGATTTTTCATAATTATGGCAAAGGAGACAATGAAAAAAATGACAAAATTTAAATTCAACTAATTATTCATATTGCATAAATCCCTTAAAGAGTTTAAAATTCAAAAGGTTGAAAAAAAATACAATGTTTTGATTTTCAATGTATTGTTAATCTCACTACATTTTGAATGGTGGGAAAAACATAATATTTGAATTTCCTAATTGAACAAAAATACAAGTAATAGACTCAATTGTACAAAATACACTTTAGTGGATGAATATTAGATATAGCAAAACTAAGTTTTAATGTTGGATCAAGCATATTGCTCTTGAGGGAAGTGGGGAAACTTCTTTTTAGAGTTCATTGCATTTGATTTTTCATAACTAATATGATTGTAGGTTAAAATTCTATAAATCATTTCAACTTGCCTTGTGGTAAAGGAAACAATTAAAAAAATGACAAAATTTAAATCCAACTGATTATTAATAATACATAAATCCCTCAAAGAGTTTAAAATTCAAAAAGTTGAAAAAATACAATGTTTTGATTTTTCAATTTATTGTTAATTTCACTGCATTTTGAATTGTGAGAAAAACATAATCTTTGAATTTGTTAATTGAACAAAAATACAAGTAATGGAGTCAACTGTATAAAATACATTTTAGTGGATGAATATTATAAATAGCAATCCTAAAGTTTAATGTTGGGTCAAGCATTTTGCTGTTGAGGTGAGTGGGGAAACTTCTTATTATAGTCCATTGCATTTGCTTTTTCTTAAGCAATATGTTTGTAGACTCGAATTATACAAATCATTTCAACTTGCATTATGGTAAACAAGGCAATTAAAACAATTACAAAATTTACATTCAACAAATTATTAATAATAAATAAATCCTTATAAATCTTTAAAATTCAAAAAGTTAAAAAAATACAATGTTTTGATTTTCCAATTTATTGTTAATCTCACTACATTTTGAATGGTGGAAAAAATATAATATTTAAATTTGTTAATTGAACAAAAATACAAGTAATGAACTCAATTGCATAAAATACACTTGAGTGGATGAATATTATAAATGACAATCCTAAGGTTTAATGTTGGGTCAAGCATATTACTATTGAGGGAAGTGGGGAAACTTCTTATTAGAGCCCATTGCATTTGATTTTTCATAATTAATTTGTTTCTAGGCTAAAATTGTATAAATCTCTTTATCTTGCATTATGGGAAAGGAGACAAATAAAAAAATGACAAAATTTAAATTCAACTTATTATTCATAATCCATAAATCCCTTAAAGAGTTTAAAATTCAAAAATTAAAAAAATACAATGTTTTAATTTTTCAATTTCTTGTTAACCCACTGTATTTTGAATGGTGAGAAAAGCAGAATATTTGAATTTGTTAATTGAACAAAAATTTAAGTAATGCACTCAATTGCACAAAATATACTTTAGTGTATAAATATTATAAATAACAATTCTAAGTTTTAATGTTCAGTCAAGCATATTATTATTGGGGAAAGTGGGGGAAACTTTTTATTAGATCCCATTGCATTAGATTTTTCATAAGTAATATGTTTCTAAACTAAAATTGTATAAATCATTTCAATTGGCATTATGGCAAAGGGGATAGTTAAAAAAATGGAAAAATTTAAATTCAACTGATTATTAACAATGCATAAATCCCTCAAAGAATTTAAAATTTGAAAAGTTGAAAAAATACAATGTTTTGATTTTTCAATTTCTTTTTAATCCCACTACATTTTGAATGGTGAGAGAAACATAATATTTGAATTTCTTAATTGAACAAAAATACAAGTAATGGACTCAATTGTACAAAATACACTTTAGTAGATGAATATTATAAATAGTAATCTTAAGTTTTAATGTTGAGCCAAGCATATTACACTTGAGGGGAGTGGGGATTATTCTTATTAGGGTCAATTGCCTTTGCTTTCTCTTAAGTAATATGTTTGTAGACTCGAATTCTATAAATTATTTCACCTTACATTTTGGCAACAGAGACAACTAAAAATATGGCAACATTTAAATTGAACTGATTATTCCCAATGCATAAATCCCTCAAAGAGTTTAAAATTCAAAAATTGAAAAAATATAATGTTTTAATTTTTCAATTTCTTGTTAATTTCATTACATTTTAAATGGTGAAAAAAACATAATATTTGAATATGTTAATTGAATAAAAATACATGTAATGGACTCAATTGTACAAAATACACTTTAGTGGATGAATATGTTTATACACTCGAATTCTATAAATCATTTTGACTTGGATTTTGGCAATGGAGACAACTAAAAAATGAAAAAATTTAAATTCAACTGATTATTCACAATGTATAAATCCCTCAAAGATTTTAAAATTCAAAAAGTTGAAAAAAAAATAATCTTTCAAATTTTCAATTTCTTGTTAGTCCCATTGCATTTTGAATAGTGGAAAAAATATAATATTTGAATTTGTTAATTACTCAAAAATACAAGTAATGGACTCAATTATATAAAATACACTTTGGTGGATAAATATTATAAATAGCAACCCTAAACTTTAATGTTAGGTCAAGCATATTACTTTTGAGGGGAGTGGGAAAACTTCTTATTAGAGTCAATTGCATTCACTTTTTCTTTAGTTATATATTTGTCAACTCGAATTATATAAATCATTTCAACTTGCATTGTGGCAAATAAGGCAATTAAAAAAATTACAAAATTTAAATTCAACTAATTATTGACAATGTATAAATCGCTATAAGTTTTTATAATTCAAAAAGTTGAAAAAATACAATGTTTTCATTTTTCAATTTATTATTAATCCCACTACATTTTGAATAGTGAGAAAAGTATAATATTTGAATATGTTAATTAAACAAAAATACAAGTAATGGACTCAATTGTACAAAATATACTTTAGTGGATGAATATTATAAAGAGTAATCCTAAACTTTAATGTTGAGTCAAGCATATTACACTTGAGGGGAGTGGGGAATTATTGATAAATCAATTCAACTTGCATTTTGGCAACAGAGACAACTAAAAAAATTACAAAATTTAAATTCAAGTAATTATTGATAATGCTTAAATCCCTATAAGTTTTTAAAATTCAAAAAGTTGAAAAAATACAATATTTTGATTTTTCAATTTATTGTTAATCCCACTGCATTTTGAATGGTGAGAAACACATAATATTTGAATTTATTAATTGAACAAAAATACAAGTAATGATATCAATTGTACAAATTAGACTTTAGTGGATGAATATTATAAATAGTAATGCTAAACTCTATCCATTTTGGCAACGGAGACAAGTAAAAAAATGGAAAAATTTAAATTCAACTGGTTATTTATAATGCATAAATCCCTCAAAGAGTTTAAAATTCAAAGAGATGAAAAAATACAATATTTTGATTTTTCAATTTATTGTTATTCTCATTGCATTTTGAATGGTGAGAAAAATATAATATTTGAATTTGTTAATTGAACAAAAATATAAGTAATGGACTCAATTGTATAAAATACATTTTTGTAGATGAATATTATAAATAGCAATTCTAATCTTTAATGTTGGGTCAAGCATATTACAATTAAGGGAAGTCAGGAAACATTTTGTTAGAGCCCATTGCATTTGACTTTTCATAAGTAATATGTTTCTAAACTAAAATTGTATGAATCATTTCAATTGGCATTATGGCGAAGTGGACAGTTAAAAAAATGACAAAATTTAAACTTAAAGTGGGGAAAGTTCTTATTAGGGTTCAAAGTATTTGCTTTTTCTTAAGTAATATGTTTGTAGACTCAAATTCTATAAATCAATTCAACTTGCATTTTGGAAATAAAGACAACTAAAAAAATGACAAAATTTAAATTCAACTGATTATTCACAATGCATAAATCCCTCAAAGAGTTTAAAATTCAAAAAGTTGAAAAAATGTATTATTTTCAATTTTCAATTTATTGTTAATTCTACTATATTTCAAATGGTAAGAAAAGTATAATATTTGAATTTCTTAATTGAACAAAAGTACAAGTAATTGACTCAATTGTACAAAATACACTTTAGTGGATGAATATTATAAATAGCAGTTCTAAGCATGGATGAATATTATAAATAGTAGTTCTAAGCATGGATGAATATTATAAATAGCAGTTATAAGCTTTAAAGTTGGGTTAAGCATATTGCTCTTGAGGGAAGTGGGAAAACTTCTTATTAGAGTCCATTGCATTTGCTTTTCTTTAGCAATATGTTTGTCCACTTGAATTATATAAATCATTTCAACTAGCATTGTGGCAAAAGAGGCAATCAAAAAAATTATGAAATTGAAATTCAACTGTGTATTGATAATGCATAAATCCCTATAAGTTTTAAAAATTCAAAAAGTTGAAAAAATACAATATTTTGATTTTTCAATTTATTGTTAATCCCACTGCATTTTGAATAGTGAGAAACACATAATATTTGAATTTGTTAATTGAATAAAAATACATGTAATAGACTCAATTGTACAAAATACACTTTAGTGGATGAATATGTTTGTACACTCGAATTCTATAAATCATTTTGACTTGGATTTTGGCAACGAAGACAACTAAAAAATGACAAAATTTAAATTCAACTGATTATTCACAATGTATAAATCCCTCAAAGATTTTAAAATTCAAAAAGTTGAAAGAAAATAATGTTTTGATTTTTCAATTTCTTGTTAGTCCCATTGCATTTTGAATGGTGGGAAAAACATAATATTTGAATTTGTTAATTACTCAAAAATACAAGTAATGGACTTAATTATATAAATACACTTTAGTGGATGAATACTATAAATAGCAATCCTAAGTTTTAATGTTGGGTTAAGCATATTACTTATGAGAGGAGTGAGGAAACTTCTTATTAGAGTCTATTTCATTTGCTTTTTCTCAAGTAATAGGTTTCTACACTTAAATTATATACATCATTTCAACTTGTATTGTGGCAAAGGATGCAATTAAAACATTACAAAATTTAAATTCAACTAATTATTGTCATTGCATAAATCCCAATTAGTTTTTAAAATACAATATTTTCATTTTTCAATTTATTGTCAATTCCACTGCATTTTGAATAGTGAGAAAAAAAATAATATTTGAATTTGTTTGTTGGACAAAAATACAAGTAATGGACTCGATTGTATAAATTAAATTATAAGGGATGAAAACTATAAATTGCAATGGTAAACTTTAATGTTAGGTCAAGAATATTTCTCTTGAGGGGAGTGGGGAAACTTCTTATTAGGGTCTATTGCATTTAGTTTTTCTGATGTTTGTAGAGTCGAATTATATAAATCATTTAAACTTGCATTATGGAAAATTAGGCAATTACAAAAATTACAAAATTTAAATTTAACTAATAATTCACAATGCATAAATCTCTCAAAGAGTTTAAAATTCAAAAAGTTGAAAAAATAGGATATTTTGATTTTTCAATTTATTAATCCCACTGCATTTTGAATAGTGCAAAAAACATAATATTTGAATTTGTTAAATGAACAAAAATACAAGTAATGGATTCAATTATATAAAATACACTTCAATGGATGAATATTATAAAGAGCAATCCTAAGCTTTAATATTAAGGCAAGCATATTGCTCTTGAGGGGAATGGGTAAACTTCTTATTAGGGTCCATTGCATTTGGTTTTTCTTAAGTAATATGTTTGTAGACTTCAATTATATAAATCATTTCAACTTGCATTATGGCATATGAGGCAATTAAAAAAAGAACAAAATTAAAATTTAACAAATTAATCACAATGCATAAATCCCTCCAAGAGTTTGAAATTCAAAAAGTTGAAAAAATACAATGTTTTAGCTTTTCAATTTATTGTTAATCCCCACTACTTTTTGAATGGTGAGAAAAATATAATATTTGAATTTGTTAATTGAACAAAAATACAAGTAATGGACTTAGTTCTTCAAAATATACTTTAGTGGATGAATATTATAAATTGCAATCCTAAGCTTTAATGTTGGGTCAAGCATATTGCTCTTAAGGGAAGTGGGGAAACTTCTTATTAGAGCCCATTACACTTGATTTTTCATAAGTAATATGTTTCTAAACTAAAATTCTATAAATCATTTTAACTTGCATTATGGTAAGGGCGACAATTAAAAAAATGACAAAATTTAAATTCAACTGATTATTCACAATGCATAAACCCTTCAAAGAGTTTAAAATTCATAAAGTTGAAAAAATACAATGTTTTGATTTTTCAATTTATTATTAATCCCACTGCATTTTGAATTATGAGAAAAACATAATATTTGAATTTGTTAATTGAACAAAAATACAAGTAATGAACTCAATTTTATAAAATACACTTGAGTGGATGAATATTATAAATAGCAATCCTAAGCTTTAATGTTGGGTCAAGCATGTTGCTCTTGACGGGAGTGAGGGAACTTCTTATTATGGTCCATTGCATTTGGTTTTTCTTAAGTAATATGTTTGTAGACTCAAATTATATAAATCATTTCAACTTGCATTGTGGCAAATTAGGCAATTAAAAAATTAGAAAATTTAAATTTAACTAATTATTCACAATGCATAAGTCCCTCCAAGAGTTTAAAATTCAAAAAATTGAAAAAATACAATATTTTGATTTTTCAATTAATTGTTAATCCCACTACATTTTTAATGGTGGAAAAAAAAAATAATATTTCAATTTGTTAATTGAACAAAAATACAAGTAATGGACTTAATTGTACAAAATACACTTTAGTGGATGAATATTATAAATAGCGATCCTAAGCTTTAATGCTGGGTCAAGCATATTGCTCTTGAGGAGAGTGGGGAAACTTCTTATTAGGGTCCATTGCATTTCGTTTTTCTTAAGTAATATGTTTGTAGACTCAAATTATATAAATCATTTCAACTTGCATTGTGGCAAATTAGGCAATTAAAAAAATTACAAAATTTAAATTTAACTAATTATACACAATGCATATGTCCCTTAAAGAGTTTAAAATTCAAAAAGTTGAAAAAATACAATATTTTGATTTTTCAATTAATTGTTAATCCCACTACATTTTTAATGGTGGGAAAAAAATAATATTTGAATTTGTTAATTGAACAAAAATACAAGTAATGGACTTAATTGTACAAAATACACTTTAGTGGATGAATATTATAAATAGCAATTGTAAACTTTAATGTTGGGTCAAGCATATTGCTCTTGAGGGGAGTAGGGAAACTTCTTATTAGGGTCCATTGCATTTGGTTTTTCTTAAGTAATATGTTTGTAGACTCAAATTATATAAATCATTTCAACTTGAATTGTGGCAAATTAAGCAATTAAAAAAATTACAAAATTTAAATTGAACTAATTATTCACAATGCATATGTCCCTCAAAGAGTTTAAAATTCAAAAAGTTAAAAAAATATAATATTTTGATTTTTCAATTAATTGTTAATCTCACTACATTTTTAATGGTGGGAAAAAAATAATATTTGAATTTGTTAATTGAACAAAATACAAGTAGTGGACTTAATTGTACAAAATACACTTTAGTGGATGAATATTATAAATAGCAATCCTAAGTTTTAATGCTGGGTCAAGCATATTGCTCTTGAGGGGAGTGGGGAAACTTCTTATTAGAGCCCATTGCACTTGATTTTTCATAAGTAATATGTTTCTAAACTAAAATTCTATAAATCATTTTGACTTGCATTATGGCAAAAGAGGCAATTAAAAAAATGACAAAATTTAAATTCAATTGATTATTCACAATACATAAATCCCTCAAAGAGTTTAAAATTCAAAAAGTTGAAGAAATACAATGTCTTGATTTTTCAATTTATTGTTAATCCCACTGCATTTTGAATGGTGACAAAAATGTGATATTTGAATTTGTTAATTGAACAAAAATACAAGTAATGGACTCAATACAATTGAGTGGATGAATATTATAAAGTGCAATCCTAAGCTTTAATGTTGGGTCAAGAATATTGCCTTTGTGGGGCATGGGGAAACTTCTTATTAGCGTCTATTGCATTTGGTTTTTCTTAAGTAATATGTTTGTAGACTCGAATTATATAAATCATTTCAACTTGTATTGTGGCAAATGTGGCAAGTAAAAAAATTACAAAATTTAAATTTAACTAGTTAATCACAATGCATAAATCCCTCAAAGAGTTTAAAATTCAAAAATTTGAAAAAAACTACAATGTTTTGATTTTTTTAATTTGTTGTTAATCCCACTACATTTTTAATGGTGAGAAAAACATAATAATTGAATTTGTTAATTGAACAAAAATACAAGTAATGGACTCAATTGTACAAAATACACTTTAGTAGATGAATATTATAAATAACAATCTTAAGCTTTAAATTTAGGTCAAGCATATTGCTCTTGAGGGGAGTGGGGAAACTTTTTATTAGAGTGTATTGCATTTGAATTTTCATAAGTAATATCTTTGCAGGTTAAAATTCTATAAATTATTTCAACTTGCCTTGTGGCAACGAAGACAATTAAAAAAATGACAAAATTTAAATTCAATTGATTCTTAATAGTGCATAAATCCCTCAAAGAGTTTAGTATTCAAAAAGTTGAAGAAATACATTCTTTTGATTTTTCAAGTTATTGTTAATCCCACTGCATTTTAAATGGTGAGAAAAACATAATATTTGAATTTGTTAATTGAACAAAAATACAAGTAATGGGCTTAATTGTATAACATACACTTTATTAGATGAATACTATAAATAACAATCCTAAGTTCTGATGTTAGGTCAAGCATATTACTCATGAGGGGAGTAGAGAAACTTCTTATTATAATCTACTGCATTTGTTGTTTATGAAGTAATATGTTTGCACACTCGAATTATATAAATCATTTCAACTTGTATTATGGCAAAGGAGACAATTAAAAAAATGACAAAATTTAAATTTAACTGATTATTAATAATGCATAAATCCCTTAAAGAGTTTAAAATTCAAAAAGTCAAAAAAATACATTGTTTTGATTTTTCAATTTATTATTAATCCCACTGCATTTTGAATGGTGAGAAAAACATAATATTTGAATTTATGAATTGAACAAAAATACAAATAATGGACTTAATTGTATAAAATACACTATAGTGGATGAAAACTATAAATTGCAATCTTAAGCTTTAATGTTGGGTCAACCATATTACTCATCAAGGGAGTAGGGAAATTTCTTATTAGAGTCCATTGCATTTGCTTTTTCTTAAGTAATATGTTTGTACACTTGAATTATATAAATCATTTAAACTTGCATTGTAGCAAAGGAGGCAATTAAAAAAATTACAAAATTTAAATTCAGCTAATTATTGTCAATGCTTAGATCCCTATAAGTTTTTAAAATTCAAAAAGTTAAAGAAATACAATGTTTTGATTTTTCAATTTATTGTTAATCCCACTGCATTTTCAATGGTGAAGAAAACATAATATTTGAATTTGTTAATTGAACAAAAATACAAGTAATGGACTCAATTGTACAAAATACACTTTAATCAATGAATATTACAAATAGCAATCCTAAGCTTTAATGCTAGGTCAAGCATATTGCTGTTGAGGGGAATGAGCAAAATTTCTTATTAGAGTCCAATGCATTTGATTTGATTTTTCATAAGTAATATCGTTGTTGGCTAAAATTCTCTACATCATTTCAACTTGCCTTGTGGCAAAGGAGACAAGTAAAAAAAATGACAAAAATTCAATTGAACTGATTATTCACAATGCATAAATCCCTCAAAGAGTTTAAAATTCAAAAAGTTGAAAAAATAAAATGTTTTGATTTTTCAATTTATTGTTAATCCCATTGCATTTGGAAGGGTGAGAAAAACATAATATTTGAATTTGTTAATTGAATAAAAATACAAATAATGGACTCAATTGTATAAAATACACTTTAGTGGATGAATATTATACATTGCAATCCTAAGCTTTAATGTTGGGTCAAACATATTGCTCTGAAGGGGAGTGGGAAACTTCTTATTAAAGCCGATTGCACTTAATTTTTCGTAAGTAATATATTTATAGACTAAAATTCTAGAAATCATTTCAACTTGCATTATGACAAAGGGGACAATTAAAAAAGTGGCAAATTTTAAATACAACTGATTATTCTTGATGCATAAATCCCTAAAAGAGTTTCAAATTCAAAAAGTTGAAAAAATAAAATGTTTTGATTTTTCAATTTATTGTTTATTGTTAATCCTACTACATTTTGAATGGTGAGAAAAATATAATATTTGAACTTGTTAATTGAACAAAAATACAAGAAATGGACCCAATTGGATAAAATACTATTTAGTGGATGAATATTAGAAATAGTAATTGTAAGCATTAGTGTTGGGTCAAGCATATTGCTTTTGAGGGAAGTGGGGAAACATTTTATTAGGGTCCATTGCATTTGGTTTTTCTTAAGTAATATGTTTGTAAACTCGAATTATATAAATCATTTTAACTTGCATTATGGCAAATGAGGCAATTAAAAAAATTACAAAATTTAAATTGAACTAATTAATTATAATGCATAAATCCCTCAAAGAGTTTAAAATTCAAAAAGTTGTAAAAATAAAATGTTTTCAATTTTCAATTTCTTGTTAATCCCAGTACATTTTGAATGGTGAGAAAAATATAATATTTAAATTTGTTAATTGAACAAAAATACAAGTAATGGACTCAATTGTATAACAAAACACTTTAGTGGATGAATATTATAAATAGCAATCCTAAGTTTTAATGTTGGGTCAAGCATATTGCTTTTGAGGGAAGTGGGGAAACTTCGTATTAGAGCTCATTGCATTTGAGTTTTCATAAGTAATATGTTTCTAGACTGAAATTTTATAAATCATTTTGACTTGCATTATGGCAAAAGAGGCAATCGTCCATTCCATTTACTTTTTCTTAAGTAATATAATTATAGACTTGAATTATATAAATCATTTCAACTTGCATTGTGGCAAATGAGCGAATTAAAAAAATTACAATTTTTAAATTGAACTAATGAATCACAATGCATAAATCCCTCAAAGAGTTTAAAATTTAAAAAGTTATAAAAATACAATGTTTTCAATATTCAATTTATTGTTAATCCCACTACATTTTGGATTGTGAGAAAAACATAAAATTTGAATTTCTTAATTGAACAAAAATACAAGTAATGGACTCAATTATTTAAAATACACTTTAGTGAATGAATATTATAAATAGCAATCCTAAGCTTTAATGTTGGGTCAAGCATATTACTCTTAAGGGGAGTGGGGAAACATTTTATTAGGGTCCATTGATTTTAATTTTTCGTAAGTAATATGTTTCTAGACTAAAATTCTAGAAATCATTTCGACTTGCATTATGGCAATGGAGATAATTAAAAAAAAGTCAAAATTTAAATTCAACTGATTATTCACAATGTATGAATCCTTTAAAGAGTTTAAAATTCAAAAAGTTGAAAAAATACAATGTTTTGATTTTTCAATTTATTGTTAATCCCACTACATTTTGAATGGTGGGAAAAATATAATGTTTGAATTTGTTAATTCACCAAAAATACAAGTAATGGACTCGATTGTATAAAATAAACTTTAATGAATGAATATTATAAATAGCAATCCTAAACCTTAATGTTAGGTCAAGCATATTGTTCTTAAGGGGAGTGGGGAAACTTCTTATTTGAGTCCATTGCATTTGCTTTTTCTTAAGTTATATGTTTGTAGACTCAAATTATATAAATGATTTCAACTGGCATTATGGCAAAGGAGGCAATTAAAAAATTACAAAATTTAAATTCAACTAATTATTGACAATGTATAAATCCCTATAAGTTCATTTTAAATTTATTGTTAATGTCACTGCATTTTGTATGGTGAGAAAAATATAATATTTGAATATGTTAATTGAACAAAAATACAAGTAATGGACTTAATTGTATAGAACACACATTAGTGGATGAATATTATAAATAGTAATCTTAAACTTCAATGTTGGGTTAAACATATTACTCTTGAGGAGAGTGGGGAAACTTCTTATTAGAGTCCATTACATTTGCTTTTTCTTAAGTAATATATTTTTAGACTAAAATTACATAAATCATTCAAAAAAGCCTTGTTGCAAAGGTGACAATTGAAAAAATAACTAAAGTTAAATTTAACTAATTATAAACAATACATTTATCCCTATAAGACTTTAAAATTCTAAAAATTGAAAAAATGCAATGTTTTGTTTTTAAATTTATTGTAAATATCATTGCATTTGAATGGTGAGAAAGTCATAATAATTGAATACGTTAGTAGAATAAAAATACAAGTAATGGACTCAATTGTATAAAATACACTTTAGTGGATGAATATTATAATTAGTAACCCAAAGCTTCAAGGTTAGGTGAAGCATATTGCTCTTGAGAAGCGTGGGGAAACTTCTTATTATAGTCCATTCCATTTTCTTTTTCTTAACTAATATATTTTAAGACTAAAATTATATAAATCATTTGAAATAGCATTGTCCTAAAAGAGACAATGCATTCATCCTTATAAGAATTTAAAATTCTAATAATTGAAAATTTGCAATGTTTTGATTTTTACATTTATTGTAAATGTCATTGCATATGAATGGTAACAAAAATATAATATTTGAATATGTTAATTGAACAAAAATACAAATAATGGACTCAATTGTATAAAATACACTATAGTGGATGAATATTATAATTAGCAATCTCGAGCTTCAATGTTGGATCAAGTAATATGTTTGTAGACTAAAATTATATAAATCATCTCAAATTGCTCTGTGGCAAAGGAGAAAATTAAAAAAATTACAAGCTTTAAATTCAACTAATTATTTATAATGCATTTGTACCTATAAGACCTTAAAATTCTAAAAATTGAAAAAAAGTAATGTTTTGATTTTTAAATTTATTGTTAATGTCATTACATTTGAATGGTGAGAAAAATGTAATATTTGAATATGTTAATTGACCAAAAATACAAGTAATGGACTCAATTATGTAGAATACACATTAGTGGATAAATATTATAAATAGCAATCTTAAACTTGAATGTTGTTTCAAATATATTACTTTTGAAGGGAGTGGGCAAACTTCTTATTAGAGTCCATTGCATTTGCTTTTCCTTAAGTAATATAATTGTAGAGTAAAATTATATAAATCATTTGAAAAAGCCTTGTTACAAAGGAAAGAATTAAAAAAACTTTCAAAAGTTAAATTGAACTAATTATTAACAATGCATTTAAAAATTTATTGTAAATATCATTGCATTTGAATGGTGAGAGAGACATAATATTTGAATACGTTAATTGAACAAAAATACAAGTAATGGACTCAATTGTCTAAAATACACGTTAGTGGATGAATATTATAATTAGCAATCTCAAGTATTAATGTTAGGTTAAGCATATTGCTCTTGAAGGGAGTACGAAAGCTTCTTATTAGAATCCATTGCATTTGGTTTTTCTTAAGTAATATATATTTAGACTAAAATTGTATAAGTCATTTGAAATAGCATTATCGCAAATGAGAAAATTAAGAAAATTACAAAAGTTAAATTCAACTAATTATTAACAAATCATTTATCCTTATAAGATTTTAAAATTCAAAAAATTGAAAAAGTGCCATGTTTTGAGTTTTAAATTTATTGTTCATGCCATTGCATTTTAATGGTGAGAAAAACACAATATTTGAATATGTTAATTCAACAAAAATACAAGTGATGGACTCAATTGGATAAAATACATTTTAGTGGATGAATATTATAAGTAACAATCTCAAACTTCAATGTTGGGTTAAGCATATTGCTTTTGAGGGGAATGGGAAACTTCTTGTTAGAGTGCATTGCATTTGTTTTTGTCTTAAGTAATATATTTTGAGACTAAAATTATATAAATCATTTGAAATAGCCTTGTCACAAAGGAGACAATTAAAAAAAATTACAAAAGTTAAATTCAATTGATTATTAACAATGTATTTATCCTTAAAAGATTTTAAAATTCTAAAAATTGAAAAAGTGCAATGTTTTGATTGTTAAATTTATTGTTAATGCCATTGCATTTGAATGGTGAGGAAACCATAACATTTGAATATGTTAATTAAACAAAAATACAAGTAATGGACTTAAGCATCAATGTTTACTCAAGCATATGGCTCTAGAGCGTAGTGAGCCAACTTCTTATTGGAGTCTATTGCATTCGCTTTTATTTAATTAATATGTTTGTATACTAAAATTATATAAATCATGTCAAATTGCATTGTGGTAATGGAGACAATTAAAAAAATTTAAAAATTTAAATTCACTTGAGTGTTAACGAAGAATTTCTCCCTATCAAACTTTCAAATTCTAAAAATTAAAATAATGCAATGATTTTATTTTTTAAATAATTTTTAATACCATTGCATTTTCAATGGTGGGATAAACCTAATATTTGAATATGTTAATTTACCAAAATAAAAGCAATGGACTCCAATGTATAAAATACAATTTAGGGGGATGACTATTATAAATTCCAATCCCAAGTTTCAATGTTGGGTCAAGCATATAGCTCTAAAGCGTAATGGGCTAACTTCTTATTAGAGTCCATTGCATTTGCTTTTATTTCATTAACGTGTTTGTATACAAAAACTATATAAATCATGTCAAATTGCATTGTGGTAATGGAGACAACTAAAAAAATTAAAAAATTTAAATTCACTTGAGTGTTAATGAAGAATTTATCCTCATAAACCTTTCAAATTCTAAAAATTAAAATAATGCAATGCTTTTATTTTTTAAATAATTTTTAATACCATTGCATTTTCAATGGTGAAATAAACCTAATATTTAAATATGTTAATTTACCAAAACAAAAGCAATGGACTTAAATGTGTAGAATACACTTTAGGGATAACTATTATAAATTGCAATCTCAATCTTTAATATTGGATTAAGCATATAGCTCTAGAAAATAGTGGGCCAACTTTTTATTAGAGTTCATTGCATTCTCTTTTATTTAATTAACATGTTTGTATACTAAAATTATATAAATCATGTCAAATTGAATTGTGGTAATAAAGAGAATTAAAAAAAATTACAAAATTTAAATTCACTTGAGTATTAACAAAGAATTTCTCCCTTTAAGACCTTAAAATTCTAAAAATGAAAAAAACACAATGTTTTTATGTCTTAAAATTTTCTTAATACCATTGCATTTTGGATGGTGGGATAAACATAATATTTGAATATATTAATCAAACAAAAATAAAAATAAGGCACTCAATTGCACGAAATACACTTTAGTGGATGACTATTATAAATTCCAATCCTGAGCTTCAATGTTGGATCAAGCATATAACTCTAAAGGGTAATGGGCTAACATCCTATTAGGGTCCATTGCATTCGCTTGTATTTCACAAACATGTTTATATATTAAAATTATATAAATCATGTCAAATTGCATTGTGATAATAAAGACAATTAAAAAAATTACAAAATTTAAATTCACTTGAGTGTTAAAGAAGAATTTTTCCTTGAAAGACTTTAAAATTCTAAAAATTAAAATAATGCAATGTTTTTATTTTTTAAATAATTTTTAAAACCATTGCATTTTGAATGGTGAGATAAATGTAATATTTGAATATGTTAATTGAATACAAATAAAAGTAATTGACTTAATTGTACAAAATACAGTTTAGTGGACGACTATTATAAATTCCAATCACAAGCTTCAATGTTAGGTCAACCATATAGCTCTAGAGTGTAGTGGGCTAACTTCTTATTAGAGTTCATTACATTCCCTTTTATTTCATTAACGTGTTGGTATACGAAAATTATATAAAGCATGTCAAATTGCATTGTGGTAATGGAGACAATTAAAAAAATTTAAAAATTTAAATTCACTTAAGTGTTGACGAAAAATTTCTCCTTATAAAACTTTCAAATTCTAAAAATTAAAATAATGCAATGCTTTTATTTTTTAAATAATTTTTATTACCATTGCATTTTCAATGGTGAGATAAACCTAATTTTTGAATATGTTACTTTACCAAAATAAAAGCAATGGACTCAAATGTGTAGAATACACTTTAGGGATGACTATTATAAATTGCAATCTCAATCTTTAATGTTAGGTCAAGCATATAGCTCTAGAGCGTAGTGGGTTAACTTCTTATTAGAGTCCATTGCATTTGCTTTTATTTAATTAACATGTTTGTATACTAAAATTATATAAATCATGTCAAATTGCATTGTGGTAACAGAAAGAATTAAAAAAATTACAAAATTTAATTTCACTTGAGTATGAATGAAGAGTTTCTCCCTCTAAGACCTTAAAATTCTAAAAATGTAAATAACAAAATATTTTTATTTTTTAAAATTTTTTTAATAACATTACATATTAAATGATAGGATAAATGTAATATTTGAAAATGTTAATCGAACAAAAATTAAAGTAAGGCACTCAATTGTACAAAATGCACTTTAGTGGAAGACTATTAGAAATTCCAATCCCAAGCTTCAATGTTGGATCAAACAAATAGCTTTAGAGGCTACTGGGCTAACATCTTATTAGAGTCCATTGCATTTGCTTTTATTTCATTAACATGTTTATATACTAAAATTATATAAATCATGTCAAAATTACAAAACTTAAATTCATTTAGTATTAATGAAGAATTTTTCCTTATAAGACTTTAAAATTCTAAAAATTAAAATAATGTGATATTTTTATTTTTTAAATAATTTTTAATACCATTGCATTTTGAATGGTGAGATAAATGTAATATTTGAATATGTTAATTGAACACAAATAAAAGTAATGGACTCAATTGTACAAAATACACTTTAGCGGACGACTATTATAAATTGCAATTCCAAACTTCAATGTTAGGTCAATCATATAGTGGGCTAACTTCTTATTAAAATCCATGGCATTTGCTTTTATTTAATTAACATGTTTGTATTCTAATATTATATAAATCATGTCAAATAGCATTGTGGTAATGGAGACAATTAAAAAAATTACAAAATTTAAATTTACTTGAGTATTAACGAAGAATTTCACCTTTTAAGACTTTAAAATTCTAAAACTTAAAATAATGCAATGTTTTAATTTTTAAAAAAATTTTAATACCATTGCATTTTGAGTGGTGAGATAAATGTAATATTTGAATAAGTTAACTGAACACAAATAAAAGTAATGAACTCAATTGTATAAAATACACTTTTGTGGATGACTGTTATAAATTCCACTCCCAAGTTTTGATGTTAGGTTAAGCATATAACTCTACAACGTAGTGGGCTAACTTCTTATTAGAGTCCATTCCATTCACTTTTCTTTAATTAACATGTTTGTATACTAAAATTATATAAATCATGTCATATTGCATTGTGGTAATGGAGACAATTAAAATAATTGCTAAATTTAAATTCACTTGAGGATTAACGAAGAATTTCTCCCTGTAAGACTTTAAAATTTTAAAAATTAAAATGATGTAATATTTTTATTTTTTAAAATCTTTTTTACTACCATTGCATTTTGAATGTTGGGTTAAACATAATATTTGAATATGTTAATCGAACTAAAATTAAAGTAAGGCACTCAATTGTACAAAATACACTTTAGTGGATGACAATTATAAATTCCAATCCCAAACCTCAATGTTGGGTCAAACATATAACTCTACATCGTAGTGGGCTAAATTTGCATTTTCAATGGTGAGATCAACCTAATATTTGAATATGTTAATTTACCAAAATAAAAGCAATAGACTCAAATGTGTAGAATACACTTTAGGGATACCTATTATAAATTGCAATTTCAAGTTTAACTATTGGGTCAAGCATAGAGCTCTAGAGCGTAGTGGGCTAATTTCTTATTAGAGTCCATTGTATTCGCTTTTATTTAATTAACATGTTTCTATACTAAAATTACATAAATGATGTCAAATTTCATTATTGCAATGGAGACAATTAAAAAACCTACAAAATTTAAATTCACTTAACTATCCACAAAAAATTTCACCCTATAAGACTTTAAAATTCTAAAAATTAAAATGATTCAATGTTATTTTTTCATAAAAAAATTTTAATGCCATGGCATTTTGAAGGGTGAGATAAATGTAATATTTGAATATGTCAATTGAACACAAAGAAAAGCAATGGACTCAATTTTACAAAATACACTTTAGTGGATGACTATTATAAATTCTAATTCCAAACTTTAATGTTGGGTCAAGCATATAACTCTAGACCGTAGTAGACTAACTTTTTTTTAGAGCCCATTGCACTCGCTTTTCTTTAATTAACATGTCTATATACTAAAATTATATAAATAAGGTCAAATTGCATTGTGGTAAAGGAGACAATTAAAAAAATTACAAAACTTAAATTCACTTGAGTATTAACAAAGAATTTCTCTCTTTAAAACTTTAAAATTCTAAAAATTAAAATAATCCAATGTTATTATTTTTAGAAAAATTTTTAATACCATTGCATTTTCAATGGTGAGATAAACATAATATTTGAATATATTAATTCAACACAATAAAAGTAATAGACTCAATTGTACAAAATACACTTTAGTGGATGACTGTTATAAATTCCAATCCCAAGTTTCAATGTTGGGTCAAGCAAATAACTCTAGAGTGTAGTGGGTTAACCTTTTATTAAAGTTCATTCCATTCGTGCTTTTTTAATTAACATGTTTGTATACTAAAATTATATAAATCATGTCAAATTGCATTGTCATAAGGGAGACAATTAAAAAAATTTCAAAATTTAAATTCACTTAAGTATTGACGAAGAATTTCTCCATATAAGACTTTAAAATTCTAAAAATTAAAATAATGCAATATTTTTAGTTTTTAAAATTTTTTTAATACCATTGCATTTTGAATGGTGAGATGAATGTAATATTTGAATATGTTAATTAAACAAAAAATAAAGTAAGGCTCTCAATTGTACAAAATACACTTTAGTGGATGACAATTATAAATTCCAATCCCAAGGTTTAATGTTGGGTCAAGTATAAAGCCCTAAAGCATAGTGGGCTAACTTCTCATTAAAGTCTATTCCCTTCGCTTTTATTTAATTAACATGCTTGTATACTAAAATTATATAAATAATGTTAAATTGCATTATGGTAATGGAGACATTTAAAAAACTTACAAAATTTAAATTCACTTGAGTATTAACGAAGAATTTCTCCTTATAAGACTTTTAAATTCTAAGAATTTAAATAATGCAATGTTTTTAATTTTCAAATAGTTTGTAATACCATTGCATTTTCAACAATGAGATAAATTGAATATTTGTATATGTTAATTTGCCAAAATAAAAGCAATGGACTCAATTGTATAAAGACACTTTAGAGGATGACTATTATAAATTGCAATCTTAAATTTCAATGTTGGGTCAAGCATATAACTCTAAAGCGTAGTGGGCTAACTTCTTATTAAAGTCCATTCTATTCGCTTTTCTTTAATTAACAAGTTTGTATACTAAAATTATATAAATCATGTCAAATAGCATTGTGGTAATGGAGATAATTAAAAAATTTTTAAAAATTTAAATTCATTTAAGTATTAACAAAAAATTTCTCCCTATAAGACTTTAAAATTTTAAAAATTAAAATAATGAAATGCTTTTATTTTTAAAATTTTTTTTAATACCATTTCATTTTGAATGGTGAGATAAACGTAATATTTGAATATGTTAATCGAACAAAAATTAAAGTAAGACGCTCAATTGTACAAAATACACTTAAGTCGATGACAATTATAAATTCTCATCCCAAACTTCAATGTTGGGTCAACTATATAACTCTAGAGCATAATGGGCTAACTTATTAGAGTCCATTGCATTTGCTTTTATTTAATTAACATGTTTGTATACTAAAATTATATAAATGATATAAAATTGCATTGTGGTAATGGAGACAGTTAAAAAAATTATAAAATTTAAATTCACTTGAGTATTAACGAAGAATTTCTCCCTGTAAGACTTTCAAATGCTAAAAATAAAAATAATCCAATGCTTTTATTTTTTATATAATTTTTAATTCCATTTCATTTTCAAAAGTAGGATAAATCTAATATTTGAATATGTTAATTTACAAAAATAAAAGTAGTGGACTCAAAGGTGTAAAATACACTTTTGGGGATGACTATTATAAGTTACAATCTCAAGTTTCAATGTTGATTCAGACATATAGCTCTAGAGTGTAGTGGGCTAACTTTTTATTAGAGTCCTTTGAATTCACTTTTATTTAATTAACATATGTGCATACTAAAATTATATAAATCATCTCAAATTGCATTGTAATAATGGAGTTAATTAAAAAAAGTACAAAATTTAAACTCACTTGAGTATTAATGAAGAATTTCTCCCTATAAGACTTTAAAATTTTAAAAATTAAAACAATGCAATGTTTTTATTTTTTAAATTTTTTTAATACCATTGAATTTTGAATGGTGGGATAAACTTAATATTCGAACATGTTAATAAAACAAAAATAAAAGTAAGACACTCAATTATACAAAATACACTTTAGTGGATGACTATTATAAATCCCAATCTCGAGCTCTAATGTTGGATCAAGCATATAACTCTAGAGGGTAGTGGACCAACATTTTTTTAGAGTCCATTGCATTCACTTTTATCTCATTAACATGTTTATATACTAAAATTATACAAATCATGTGAAATTGCATTATGGTAATGGAGACAATTAAAAAATTAAAAAATTAAAAAATTAAAATTCACTTGAGTGTTAATGAAGAATTTCTCCCTGTAAGACTTTAAAATTCTAAAAATTAAAATAATGTAATATTTTTATTCTTCAAATAATTTTTAATACCATTACATTTTCAACGGTGAGATAAATCTAATATTTGAATATGTTAATTTACCAAAATAAAAGCAATCGACTCAAATGTATAAAATACACTTTAGTAGATGTCTATTATAAGTCAGAATCTCAAGCTTTAATATTGGGTCAAGCTTATAGCTCTAAAGCATAGTGGGCTAACTTCTTATTAGAGTCCATTGCATTCATTTTTAATTCAATAACATGTTTGTATACTAAAATTATATAAATCATGTCAAATTGCATTGTGGTAATGGAGGCAATTAAAAAAATTACAAATTTAAATTCACTTGAATATTAACGAAGAATTTCTGCGCGTAAGACTTTAAAATTCTAAGAATTAAAATGATGCAATGTTTTTATTTTATAAAATATTCATAATACCATTTCATTTTGAACGGTGAGATAAGCATAATATTTGAATTTGTTAATTGAACATAAATAAAAGTACTTGACTTAATTGTACAAAATACACTTTAGTGGATGACTATTATAAATTTCAATCTCAAGTTTTAATGTTAGGTCGAGCTTATAGCCCTAGAGCGTAGTGGACTAACTTCTTAATAGAGTCCATTGCATTCCCTTTCATTTAATTAACATGTTTGTATATTAAAATTATATAAATCATGTCAAATTGCATTTGGTAATGGAGACAATTAAAAAAAATTATAAAATTTGAATTCATTTGACTATTAATGAAGAATTTCTTCCTGTAAGACTCTGAAATTCTAAAATTTAAAATAATGCAATATTTTTATTTTTAAACTTTTTTTTTACCATTGCATTTTGAATGGTGAGATAAACATAATATTTGAATATGTTAAATGAAAAAAAATTAAAAGTAATGGACTCAATTGTATAAAATATTCTTTAATGGATAAATATCATAAAGTGCAATGTCAAACTTTAATGTTAGGTCTAACACATAACTTTATAAGGGTGTAGGCTAATTTCTTATTAGTATCCATTGTATTTGAGTTTTTTTTTTTTTAATTAACATGTTTATATGCTAAAATTATGAAAATCATGTCAATTTGAAAAGTGGTAATGGAGAGAATTAAAAAAATTACAATATTTAACTCCACTTAAGCATTAAAAATGCATTTATCCCTCGAAAATTTTAAGATTCTAATAATTAAAAAAATGCAATGTTTTTATTTTTTAAATTATTGTCAATAGGATTGCATTTTGAATGGTGCGAAAAACCTAATATTTGAATTTATTAATTTAACAAAAATACAAGTAATCAACTTAATTGTATAAAATACACTTTTGTGGATGAATACTATAAATAGCAATCCCAAACTTCGATGTTGGCTTAACTATACTGCTCCAAAGGGGATTGGGCTAACTTTTTATTAGAATTCATTGCATTCCTATTATTTTACTGAACATGTTTATATCCTAAATTATATAAATCATGTCAAATTGCATTGTTGTAATGGAGAAAATTAAAAAAATTACAATATTTAACAGAGCATTTATAGTTGTAAGATTTTAAAATTCTAAAAACATAAAAAAATACAATGTTTTTATTTTTTAAATTATTGTTAATACCATTGCATTTTAAATGGTAAGACAAACTTAATATTTTAAGATGTTAATTGAACAAAAATACAAGTAATGAACTCAACTGTGTAAAATACACTTTAGTGGATGAATATTATAAATAGCAATCTCAAGCATTAATGTTGGGTGAACATATTGCTCTAGAGAGGAGTGGGCTAGCATCTTATTAGAGTCCATTGAATTCACATTTACTTAATTAACATGTTTGTATACTAAAATTATATAAATCATGTCAAATTACATTGTGGTAATGGAGACAATAAAAAAATTATGAAATTTAAATTCACTTAAGTATTAACGAAGAATTTTTCCTTATAAGACTTTAAAATTCTAAAAATTTAAATAATGCAATGTTTTTAATTTTTAAATAATTTGTAATACCATTGCATTTTCAACAATGAGATAAACCTAATATTTGTATATGTTAATTTGCCAAAATAAAAGCAATGAACTCAATTGTACAAAATACACTTTACAAGATGACTATTATAAATTGCAATCTCAAGTTTCAATATTGGGCCAAATATATAACTTTAAAGCGTAGTGGGCTAACTTCTTATTAAAGTCCATTCCGTTCACTTTTCCTTAATTAACATGTTTGTATACTAAAATTATATAAATCATGTCAAATTGCATTATGGTAATGGAGACAATTAAAAAAATTGCAAAATTTAAATTCACTTGAATATTAACGAAAAATTTCTCCTTGTAAGACTTTAAAATTTTAAAAATTAAAATAATGCAATGTTTTTATTTTTCAAAATTTTTTAAATACCGTTGCATTTTGAATGGTGGGATAAATATAATATTTGAATATATTTATCGAACAAAAATTGAAGTAAGGCACTCAATTGTACAAAATACAATTAAGTGGATGACAATTATAAATTTCAATCCCAAATTTCAATGTTGGGTCAAGCATATAGATCTAAAGCGTAGTGGGCTAACTTCTTATTAGAATCCATTGCTTTCGCTTTTATTTAATTAATATGTTTGTCTACTAAAATTATATAAATGATGTAAAATTGCATTGTGATAATGGAGACAATTAAAAAAATTATAAAATTTAAATTCACTTGAGTATTAATGAAGAATTTCCCCCTATAAGACTTTCAAATTCTAAAAATTAAAATAATGCAATGCTTTTATTTTTTATATAATTTTTAATACCATTGCATTTTCAACGATGAGATAAACCTAATATTTGAATATGTTAATTTCCCAAAATAAAACCAATCGACTCAAATGTCTAAAATACACTTTAGGGGATGACTATTATAAATTGCAATCTCAAGCTTTATTGTTGGGTCAAGCATATAGCTCTAGAGCGTAGTGGGCTAACTTCTTATTAGAGTCCATTGCATTCACTTTTATTCCATTAACATGTTTGCATACTAAAATTATATAAATCATGTCAAATTGCATTATGGTAATGAAGACAATTAAAAAAATTACAAAATTTAAATTTACTCGAGTATTAACAAAAACTTTCTCCCTCTAAGACTTTAAAATTCTAAAAAGAAAAATAATGCAAGGTTTTTTTTTTTTTAAACAATTGGTAACACCATTGCATTTTCAATGGTGAGATAAGTCTAATATTTGAATATGTTAATTTACCAAAATAAAAGAAATGGACTTAATTGTACAAAATACACTTTTGTGGATGACTATTATAAATTGCAATCTCAAGTTTCAATGTTAGGTCAAGCATAAAGCTCCAAAGTGTAGTGGTTGAACTTCTTATTAGAGTTTAATGCATTTGCTTTTATTTCATTAACATGTTTACATACTAAAGTTATATAAATTATGTCAGATTGCATTGTGCTAATGGAGACAATTTAAAAAATGACAAAATTTAAATTCACTTGATTATTAACGAAGAATTTCTCCCTTTAAGACTTTAAAATTCTAAGAATTAAAATAATACAATGTTTTAATTTTTAAAAAAAATTTTAATACCATTCAATTTTGAATGGTGAGACAAACACAATATTTGAATATATTAATTGAATAGAAATAAAAGTAATGAACACAATTGTACAAAATACATTTTAGTGGATGATGGTTATAAATTCTAATCCCAAATTTCAATGTTGGGTCAAGCATATAGTTTTAAAGCACAGTGGACTAACTTCTTATTAGATTCCATTGCATTTGCTTTTCTTTCATTAACATGTTTGTAAAATAAAATTATATAAATTATGTTAAATTGCATTGTGGTAATGGAGACAATTAAAAAAATTACAAAATTTAAATTCACTTGAATATTAACGAAGAATTTTTCCTTGTAAGACTTTAAAATTCTAAAAATTAAAATTGTGCAATGTTTTTATTTTTAAAATTTTTTTAATACCATTTCATTTTGAATGGTGGGATAAACATAATATTTGAATATTTTAAGCAAACAAAAATAAAAGTAAGGCATTCAATTATACAAAATACACTTTAGTGGATGACTATTATAAATTCCAATCCCAAGCTTCACTGTTGGATCAAGCACATAGTTCTAGATCGTAGTGGGCTAACTTCTTATTAAAATTCATTGCATTCACTTTTATTTCATTAACATGTTTATATACGAAAATTATATAAATCATGTCAACTTGCATTTTGGTAACAAAGATAATTAAAAAAAATAAAAAATTTAAATTCACCTGAGTTTTAACAAAAAATTTATTCCTATAAAATTTTAAAATTGTAAAAATTTAAATAATGCAATGCTTTTATTTTCTAGACAATTTTTAATCCATAGCATTTTTAATGGTGAGATAAACCTAATATTTGAATATGTTAATTTACCAAAACAAAAGCAATGGACACAAATGTGAAAATACACTTTAGGGGATGAATATTATAAATTGCAATCTCAAGTTTTAATGTTAGGTCAAGCATATAGCTTTAGAGCGTAGCAGGCTAACTTCTTATTAGAATCCATTGCATTTGCTTTCATTTCATTAACATGTTTGTATATAAAAATTATATAATTCATGTCAAATTGCGTTATGGTAACGGAGACAATTAAAAAAATTAAAAAATTTAAATTCACTTGAGTGTTGACAAAGAATTTCTCCCTGTAAAAGTTTCAAATTCTAAAAATTAAAATAATACAATGCTCTTATTTTTTTAAATAATTTTTAACACCATTGCATTTTCAATGGTAAGATAAGTCTAATATTTGAATATGTTAATTAACCAAAATAAAAGCAATAGACTCAAATGTGTAGAATACACTTTAGGGATGACTATTGTAAATTACAATCTCAAGGTTTAATGTTGGGTCAAGCATATAGCTCTAGAGCGTAGTGGACTAACTTTTTATTAGATTCCATTGCATTTACTTTTATTTAATTGACATGTTTGCATACTAAAATCATATAAATTATGTAAAATTGCATTGTGATAATGGAGATTGTTAAAAACATTACAAAATTTAAATTCACTTGAGTATTAATGAAGAATTTCTCCCCGTAAGACTTTCAAATTTTAAAAATTAAAATAATGCAATGTTTTTATTTCTTAAAAAATTTTTAATACCATGTTATTTTTAATGGTGAGATAAACTAATATAAAATATGTTAATTGAACACAAATAAGAGTAATGGACACAATTGTACAAAATACACTTCAGTAGATGACTGTTATAAATTCCAATCCCAAGTTTCAATGTTAGGTTAAGCATATATCTCTAAAGCGCAGTGGGCTAACTTCTTATTAGAGTCCACTGCATTTGTTTTTGTTCAATTAACATGTTTGTATACTAAAATTATATAAATTATGTCAAATTGCATTTTGTTAATGGAGACAATTAGAGAAACTACAGAATTTAAATCCACAGGAGTATTAACGAAGAATTTCTCCCTTTAAGACTTTAAAATTCTAAAAATTAAAATAATGTAATGTTTTTATTTTTAAATTTTTTTTTTAATACCATTGCATTTTAAATGGTGAGATAAACATAATATTTGAATATGTTAATTGAACAAAAATTAAAGTAGGCACTCAATTGTACAAAATACACTTAAGTGGATCACAATTATAAATTCCAATCCCAAACTTCAATGTTGGGCCAAGCATATAGGTCTAGAGCACAATGGGCTAGTTTTTTATTAGAGTCCATCTTACTCACTTTTATTTAATTAACATGTTTGTATACTAAAATTATATAAATGATGTAAAATTGCATTGTACTAATGGAGACAATTAAAAAAATTATAAAATTTAAATTCACTTGAGTATTAACAAAGAATTTCTCCCTATAAGACTTTCAAATTCTAAAAGTTAAAATAATGCAATGTTTTTATTTTTTAAATAATTTTTGATACCATTGCATTTTCAAGGGTGAGATAAACCTAAAACTTGAATATGTTAATTCACCAAAATAAAAGTAATGGACTCAATTGTATAAAATATTCTTTAGTGGATGATTATTATAAATTCCAATCCGAGCAACTTCTTAGTAGAGTCCATTACATTCATTTTTCCTTAATTAACATGTTTGTATCCTAAAATTATATAAATCATGTCAAATTGCATTGTAGGCATGAAGACAATTACAAATTTTAAATTCACTTGAGTATTAACGAAGAATTTCTCCTTGTAAGAGTTTAAATTTCTAAAAATTAAAATAATGCACTATTTTTATTTTTTTTAAAATTTTTAAATCCATTGCATTTTCAATGGTGAGATAAACCTAAAATTTGAATATGTTAATTCATCAAAATAAAAGCAATGGACTCAATTGTACAAAATACACTTTAGTGATGACTATTATAAATTCCAATTTCAAACTTCAATGTGGTGTCAAGCCCATAACTCTAGAGCATAGTGGACTACCTTCTTAGTAGAGTCCATTGTTTTCTTTAATTAACAGGTTCGTATCCTAAAATTATATAAATCATGTTAAATTGCATTGTGGGCATGGAGACAATTACAAATTTTAAATTCAGTTGAGTATTAACGAAGAATTTCTCCTTGTAATAGTTTAAAATTCTAAAAATTAAAATAATGCACCATTTTTATTTTTTAAAAAATTTTTAAATCCATTGCATTTTCAATGGTGAGATAAACCTAAAATTTGAATATGTTAATTCACCAAAATAAAAGCAATGGACTCAATTGTACAAAATACACTTTAGTGATGACTATTATAAATTTCAATTCCAAGTTTCAATGTAGTGTCAAGCTCATAACTCTAGAGTGTAGTGGACTAACTTCTTAGTAGAGTTCATTGCATTCGCTTTTCTTTAATTAATAGGTTCGTATCCTAAAATTATATAAATCATATCAAATTGCATTGTGGGCATGGAGACAATTACAAAATTTAAATTCACTTGAGTATTAACGAAGAATTTCTCTTTGTAATAGTTTAAAATTCTAAAAATTAAAATAATGCACTGTTTTTATTTTTTAAATAATTTTTAAATCCATTGCATTTTCAATGGTGAGATAAACCTAAAATTTGAATATGTTAATTCACCAAAATAAAAGCAATGGACTCCATTGTATAAAATAAACTTTAATAGATGACTATTATAAATTCCAATCCCAAGTTTCAATGTGGGATCAAGCACATAACTTTAGAGCATAGTGGATTATCTTCTTAGTAGAGTCCATTGCATTCACTTTTCCTTAATTAACATGTTTGTATCCTAAAATTAAATAAATCATGTCAAATTGCATTGTAGGCATGGAGAGAATTACAAATTTTAAATTCACTTGAGTATTAACAAAGAATTTCTCCTTGTAAGAATTTAAAATTCTTAAAATTAAAATAATGCACTATTTTTATTTTTTTAAATAATTTTTAAATCCATTGCATTTTCGATGGTGAGATAAACGTAAAATTTGAATTTGTTAATTCACCAAAATAAAAGCAATGGACTTAATTGTATAAAATACACTTTTGTGGATGACTATTATAAATTGCAATTTCAAGCTTCAATGTTGGGTTAAGCATATAGCTCTGGAGCGTTGTGGACTAACTTCTTATTAGAGTCTATTGCATTTTCTTTTGTTTAATTAACATGTTTATATATTAAAATTATAGAAATCATGTCAAATTGCATTGTGGTAATGGAGACAATTAAAAAAATTACAAAATTTAAATTCATTTAAGTATTAACGAATAATTTCTCCCTGTAAGACTTTAAAATTCTAGGAATTAAAATAATGTAATATTTTTATTTTTTAAATAATTTTGAATCCAATTGCATTTTCAATGGTGAAATAAACCTAATATTTCAATTTGTTAATTCACCAAAATAAAAACAATAGACTCAATTGTACAAAATACACTTTAGTGGATGCCTATTACAAATTACAATCTCAAGCATCAATATAGGGTCAAGCACATAGCTCTAGAGCGTAATGCGCTAACTTCTTATTAGAGTTCATTGTATTCCCTTTTATTTCATTAACATGTTTATATACGAAAATTATCTAAATCATGTCAACTTGCATTATGGTAACAGAGACAATTAAAAAAGTTAAAAAATTTAAATTTACTTGAGTGTTAACGAAGAATTTCTCCTTGTAAAATTTTAAAATTCTAAAAATTTAAGTAATACAATGCTTTTATTTTTTAAACAATTTTTAATACCATTGCATTTTCAATTGTGAGATAGACCTAATATATGAATATGCTAATTTACCAAAATAAAAGCAATGAGCTTAATTGTGTAAAATACACTTTAGTGGATGACTATTGTAAATTGCAATCTTAAGTTTCAATATTGGGTCAAGCATATTGATCTAGAGCGTAGTAAGCTAACTTCTTATTAGAGTCCATTGCATTTGCTTTTGTTTAATTAACATGTTTGTATACTAAAATAATATAAATCATGTCAAATTGCATTGTGGTAATAGAGATAATTAAAAAAAGTACAAAATTTAAATTCACTTGAGTATTAATGAAGAATTTCTTCATGGAAGACTTTAAAATCCTAACAATTAAAATAATGTAATATTTTTATTTTTAAATAATTTTGAAAGTAATTGCATTTTCAATAGTGAGATAAACCTAATATTTGACTATGTTAATTCACCAAAATAAAAGCAATGGACTCAATTCTATAAAATAAACTCTAAGGGATGACTATTATAAATTTCAATCCCAAGCATTAATGTTAGGTCAAGCATGTAGCTCTCAAGTGTAATGGGCTAACTTCTTATTAGAGTCTATTGTTTTCGCTTTTGCTTAATCAACATGTTTGTATACTGAAATTATATAAATCTTGTGAAATTGCATTGTGGTGATGGTGGCAATTAAAAGACTTACAAAATTTAAATTCACTATAGTATTAATGAACAATTTCTTCCTATAAGACTTTAAAATTATAAAAATTAACATAATACAATGTTTTTATTTTTTAAATAATTTTGAATTCCATTGCATTTTCAATGGTGAGATAAACCTAATATTTGAATATGTTAATTCCCCAAAATAAAAGCAATGGACTCAAATGTGTAGAATACACTTTAGTGGATGAATATTATAAATTGCAATCCCAAGTTTCAATGTTAGGTCAAGCATATAACTCTAGAGCATAATGGGTTAACTTCTTATTAAAGTCCATTTCATTCCTTTTTATTTCATTAACATGTTTGCATACTAAAATTTAAATTATCGTGCCAAATTGCATTATGGTAATGGAGACAATTAAAAAAGTAACAAAATTTAAATTCACTTGAGTATTAACAAAGAATTTCTCCCTCTAAAACTTTAAAATTCTAAAAATTAAAATGATGCAATGCTTTTATTTTTTAAATAATTTTTAATACAATTGCATTTTAAATGGTGAGATAAATTTAATATTTGAATATGTTAATTTACCAAAATAAAATTAATGGACTAAAATGTATAA
Source organism: Bruguiera sexangula (assembly GCA_020141445.1). Lineage (NCBI taxonomy): Eukaryota > Viridiplantae > Streptophyta > Magnoliopsida > Malpighiales > Rhizophoraceae > Bruguiera > Bruguiera sexangula. The sequence continues at coordinate 3,573,609 of JAHLGP010020638.1, read as the reverse complement.
AATAAACCTTAGGGGATAACTATTATAAATTACAATCTCAAACTTCAATGTTGGGTCCAGCATATAGCTCTAGAGCATAATGGACTAACTTCTTATTAGAGTCTATTGTATTCACTTTTATTTAATTAACATATTTGTATACTAAAATTATGTAAATCATGTCAAATTGCATTGTGGTAATAGAGACAATTAAAAAAATTTCAAAATTTAAATTCACTTAAGTATTAACGAAGAATTTCTC
>JAHLGP010020638.1:3503368-3573268 GCA_020141445.1 Bruguiera sexangula | reverse complement strand
CATGGCAACAACCACGTCTATATTCCCTTGGTACTATAATCCATTAAATTTCACTAAACAACGAGTCTTTGATGATGACTAGCATTTTTTAACAACAAGTCTTTGACAATGACTAGTTATTCTTACAAGTATTTTCTACTTAATTACAAACTAATGAGACCATCTCTTGATTTCTTCCTAACAGGACTCCACTTTTAGCTATAATTACTCATTCACATTAGTTGATATTCAAAATAGCTTGTGCGCACAAACACAATGTTCACGACAACATCCACTTCTATACTCCCTTGGAATTGAGAATCCTTTGAATTTCATTAAAAATGGGAGTCTTTGAGAATGACTAGCATTTCTTACAACTATTTTCTACTTAATTACTGACTAATGAGATCATCTCACTTTTTGTTGTAATTACCCATTCACTCTCAATGACCTTGAAAATAGCTTGGGTGCCCACAATAGGCACTATATTCATGGCAACAAGGCCATCTATACTCCCTTGAAACTAGCAATCCATTAAATTTCAATAAACAAGGAGTCTTTGATGGTGACTAACATTTCTTACGAGTATTTTCTACTCAATTGTTGACTAATGAGACTGTCAGTTGATTTCTTTCTAACAATGCTCCTTGTTTTGTTGTAATTACTCATTCCCACTTGATGATCTCGAAAATAGCTTGTGTGCCCACAACAAGCACTATATTCATGGCAATAAACACATCTATACTCCCTTGGAACTAGGAATCTGTTGAATTTCATTATACAAGGAGTCTTTGATGATGACTAACATTTCTTACAAGTATTTTCTACTTACTTACTAACTAATGAGACAGTCTCTTGTTTCCTTCCTAATAAGGTTCCACTTTTTGAAATAATTACTCATTCCCACTTAATGATCTTAAAAGTAGCTTTTGTGCCCATAATAGGCACTATATTCATGGCAACAACCCCATTTATACTCCCTTGGATCTAGAATTCATTGAATTTTACTGAACAATGAGTCTTTAACGATGACTAGCATCTCTTACAAGTATTTTCTACTTAATTACAAACTAATGAGATTGTTTCTTGATTTCTTCCTAACAAGGCTCCCTTTTAGCTATAATTACTCATTCACTCTAGATGATCTTCAAAATAGCTTGTGTGCCCACATCAGATACTATATTCATGACAACTTCCACATCTATACTCCTTTGGAATTGAGAATCCTTTGAATTTCATTAAACAATGGAGTCTTTGAGAATGACTAGCATTTCTTATGAGTATTTTCTACATAATTACTAATTAATGAGATCGTCTCATGATTTCTTCCTAACAATGCTCCACTTTTTGTTGTAATTACCCATTCACTCTCAATGATGTTGAAAACAGCTTGAGTGCCCACAATAGGCATTATATTCATGGCAACAAACACATTTATACTCCTTTGAAACTAAGAATCTGTTGAATTTCATTAATCAAGGAGTTTTTGATGGTGACAAGCATTTCTTACAAGTATCTTCTACTCAATTACTAACTAATGAGATTGTCTCTTGACTTCTTTCGAACAATGCTCCACTTTTTGTTGTAATTACCTATTCACTCTTATGCAGAAAACCCCAAAAAGATGTGGTTTAGGGACCCAATGCACACAATGAATCAAAGAACAACTAGGAAAGCTAAATCAGAGTTTAATAACACAAACCCTAGACCCAATATTCGAAGTAACACAAACCGAGGGTATTCAAGATGGACATGGACGCCACACTCCAAAAAAGAAAGAAATTGGGAGTGATAAGTCGATTTGAATGCCACAAGAAGAATTACCTCTTGATAAGTTCTTTAGTTCTTAAAAGAACCGAGGGAGAAAAACCCTTGCTTTCTATTTCACTCAAAGTTGTCTCATTTCCAAAGCTTACAAGGGATGCTTATTTATAGGCTTAGATAGCAATCCTAAAGAGGCAAAATTCCTATTTAGGAGAAATCCCTATTTTGGAGGAATTTTGGACTAATTCCAACACATACAATGAACTCCTATTAAGGAGTGATGCTATTACTTAGTTTGACCTATTAAGTATTCCAATTATATTAACTAGGCCTGGACTCTCTTTAAAACTTGAATTCTCACCACTTGAAGCTTGGTTGGCCTGAATGTTCTGAATCAACCCATTCAGTGCTTCTTTAATCTTTTTGGCTCTAGCTCGTGTTATTGGGCCTTCTAGAATGTGTAATGGACCTTTTGCATCCATTGAAGCTCTATCTGGTGTTATTGGGTCTTCTAGAATGTGCAATGAACTTCTTGCATCTATTGAAGCCTTCCACCCATCATCTCCACAGTTCTCATCATTCCCCCCTCCTCAAAAGGATTCGCCCTCGAATCATCATAGCAATTGGAATTGAAATTAGCACGTTAAGAAGGATTGCAAACAAATAGATTTATGCATTTGAATTGTAATGCACATAATAGAAAAATTGAATCAAAATAAATAAATCACAATGGTGTTGCTCAAGAGGGAGCTGTTGACATGTCATTCATGATCAAAGCTATGCAACAACAATTTGTGCACATGAATACTAGATTTGATGATATGAGTGAGAGGATGGAGGAGCAAGTTAATACAATAGCAGAGTTGCAAAGGAGGCATGGGGAGTATGAGGCTCCTAAAGTAAGAGGGCAGTTGAGACATGCCTATGACCATGAAGAAGATGTAGAAGATGATGAAATTGACGATCAAACTACTGTGGTCAGAATTGCTAACAATAGAAGGGATGAAAGAGAATTTGGGAGGCAAGACACCTATGACCATAATCTGGGCAGTATTAAAATGACAATTCCTTCATTCCAAGGTAAGAATGATCCTGATGCATACCTAGAATGGGAGAAGAAGGTTGAATTGGGTTTTGACTGCCATAACTATTCTGAGGAGAAAAAGGTAAAGCTTGTCGCAGTTGAATTCACTGATTATGCTATCATTTGGTGGGATCAACTTGTTTTGTCTAGGAGAAGGAATCATGAGCAGCCTATTGATACATGGGAGGAGATGAAGGCTATCATGAGGAGGAGGTTTGTCCTTAATCACTATTACAAGGAGTTGTACCAAAGGCTGCAAGGGCTCACTCAGGGCACCAAAAGTGTGGAGGATTACCACAAGGAGATGGAGATTACCATAATTCGAGCGAATGTAGAAAAAGATAAAGAAGTAACCATGGCTCAATTTTTGCAAGGGCTAAATAGGGACATAGCAAACGTGGTTGAATTACAACACTATGTGGAATTAGAAGACATGGTGCACATGGCCATGAAAGTTGAAAGGCAACTCAAACAAAAAGGTTCCACAAAATTGGGGCAGAACTCAGGATCTACCTCATCTTGGAAGCCAAATTGGAATAAAAGGGATGAGATGACCAACTAGAAGTCCAAAGCCGAGCGATCCAAGTACAAGAATGTGGGTTTTAGCAAGGAGGCAGGTAAATCTGACCCTCAACCAAGTAGAAATAGAGATGTTAAATGTTATAAGTGTTTGGGCAGGGGTCACATTGTATCTCAATGTCCAAATAAGCGTGCAATGATCTTGAGAAGTAATGGTGATGTTGAAACTGAAAGTGAATCAGATGATGATTCTATGCCATCATCAGAGGGTGAAAGTGATGGAGAGGAGTATCTGGTTAATGGAGTAGCTCTCGTTACAAGGCGAGCATTGAATGTGCAAGTAAAAGAAGAAAATGAGGTGTAATGAGATAACATCTTTTAGACAAGATGTCTCATCAAAGATAAGGTATGTAGTATGATTATTGATGGTGGGAGTTGCACTAATGTTGCTAGCACAACTATGGTTGAGAAGTTGGATTTACCTATTATGAAGCATCCTAGGCCATATAAGCTTTAATGGTTGAATGAGAGTGGTGAAGTCAACGTAAATAAGCAAGTGCTCATATCATTTTCTATTGGAAGGTACTGTGATGAAATTTTATGTGATATTGTACCTATGCATGTGGGCCATATTCTATTAGGAAGACCATGGCAATTTGATAGGCGAGTTATGCATGATGGCTTCAAGAACCGATATTCCTTTCTAATGAATGAAAAACCTGTCACTCTTGTACCATTATCACCTCAACAAGCTTATGAGGATCAATTAAGGATTAAAAATGAAAGTGAACGGAAAAGAAAGATTGATAAAAGAGAAAAGAGAGGAGAAAATGTGATGACACAAGAGAAAGAGAAGAAAAGAGAAAGTTTCTATGCAAAAGGGAGTGATGTCAAAAGAGCATTCTATGCCTAGTGTTGGTCGTACTTCTGTACAAGAAGGCTTATTTTAACACTAACAAGTTTGACCCATGTTTGCCTAGTGTTGTTGTTGCTCTATTGCAAGAATTTGAAGATGTATTCCCTGACGATGTTCCATGTGGAATGCCACCTAACAAAGGAATTGAGCATCAAATTGATTTCATCCCAGGTGTATCCATTCCTAACCGACCAGCATATAAGAGTAATCTTGAGGAGACAAATGAGCTTCAAAGGCAGGTTGAGGAGCTTAATTCCAAAGGATATGTGAGGGAAAGCATGAGTCCATGTGCTGTTCATGTCCTTGTACCCAAGAAAGATGGGACTTGGAGGATGTGTGTTGATTGTCGAGCAATCAACAAAATCACTGTAAAGTATCGTCACCCCATACCTAGATTAGATGACATGTTGGATGAATTGCATGGTTCCTGTGTCTTTTCTAAGATTGATTTGAAAAGGGAATATCATCAAATTAGGATGAGAGAGGGAGATGAGTGGAAAACAGCTTTCAAAACTAAGTACGATTTGTATGAATGGCTTGTTATGCCATTTGGTCTCACTAATGCACCAAGTACTTTTATGCGGCTAATGAATCATGTTTTGCGTCCATTCATTGGTAAATTTGTGGTTGTGTATTTTGATGATATTTTGGTCTATAGTAAAACCCTAGAAGAGCATCTTGATCATTTATGTTCTATTGTAAGTGTTTTACATTCTGAAAAATTGTATGCTAACTTAAAGAAATGTTCCTTTTGTACTAATCAAATCACATTTCTTAGCTATGTTGTGAGTTCTAAAGGTGTTGAGGTTGATGAGGAAAAAGTTAAGGCAATTTGTAATTGGCCTACACCTAAGTCAATTAGTGATGTGCATAGCTTTCATGGTCTAGCTAGTTTCTATAGATGCTTTGTTAGGGACTTTAGCACCATTGCTGCACCACTCACTAAGCTTATCAAAAAGAACACTAGTTTTAGGTGGGGTAGTGACCAAGACAAGGCTTTTAATTGCATCAAGGAAAAATTAAGTTCTGCACCCCTACTTGCTTTACCTAACTTTGAAAAAGCTTTTGAGATTGAGTGTGATGCTTCAGGTATTGGCATCGGAGCTGTTTTGATATAGGAAAGGCGCCCAATTACTTACTTCAGTGAAAAGCTAAGTGGAGCAAGCCTTAATTATCCTACTTATGATAAAGAGATGTATGCATTGGTATGGGCTTTGGAGACATGGCAACATTACCTTTGGCCCAAGGAGTTTGTCATCCATACTGACCATGAATTGTTGAAGCACTTAAAGGGACAAGGAAAGTTGAACAAAAGACATGCCAAGTGGATTGAATTCATTGAGACCTTTCCCTACAACATCAAATATAAACAAGGTAAGGACAATGTGGTAGCTGATGCATTATCTTGTAGGTATGCCCTTATCTCTACACTTACTGTAAACTTACTAGGATTTGAACATATTAAAGATTTATATGTGAATGATCTGAACTTTGCTAACGTGTATAGAGCATGTGAGAAGTCAGCCTTTGAGAAGTTTTATGGGCATAAGGGCTTCTTATTTAGGGAAAATCGTTTATGCATGCCTATGAGTTCTTTAAGGGAGTTGGTTGTAAGAGAAGCTCATGAGGGTGGTCTAATGGGTCATTTTGGAGTTAGGAAAACCCCAGATGTCCTAAATGAACACTTCTTTTGGCCACACATGAAACGAGATGTTGAGAGGATATGTGAGAAATGCATAACATGCAAACAGGCTAAATCTAGAGTTTTACCCCATGGCTTGTATACCTCTTTACCCATACCTAGCCATCCTTGGGTTGATTTATCCATGGACTTTGTACTGGGATTGCCACAAACAAAACGGGGTAGGGATTTGGTATTTGTTGTTGTTGATAGATTTTCAAAGATGGCACACTTCATCCCATGCCATAAAACTAATGATGCAAACAATGTGGCTGACTTGTTCTTTAGAGAAGTAGTGTCTTTGCATGGCATGCCACGAAACATTATTTCAGACCGAGATACAAAGTTCTTAAGCTACTTCTGGAAGACTTTGTGGGGTAAGTTAGGTACTAAGCTATTATTTTCAACTACTTATCATCCACAAACTAATGGGCAGACTGAGGTGGTTAATCAAACTCTTTCTACTCTTTTACGTGCTATTATTCGAACAAATTTGAAAACATGGGAAGATTGCTTACCATATGTCGAGTTTGCATATAATAGGAGTGTTCATTTTACTACTAGCTACTCTCCATTTGAAATTGTATATGGTTTTAATCCATTGACTCCTCTGGATTTGGTACCTATACCTATCAATGAGTATGCCAATGTTAATGGTGAACGTAAAGCTGACATGATAAAAAAATTGCATGAGAAGGTACGACAACATATTGAAAAACGAACTGAGCAATACGCATCCCATGTCAACAAGGGACGAAAGAAGGTGGTGTTTGAACCTGGTGATTGGATTTGGGTGCATATGCACAAGGAACAATTCCCAGCTCAGAGGTGTTCAAAGCTACAACCTAGAGGAGATGGTCCCTTCCAAGTTCTAGCATGAATTAATGACAATGCTTCTAAGTTGGACCTTCCTGGTGAGTATAATGTGAGTGTAACATTTAACGTTTCTAACCTTTCCCCTTTTGATATAGGTGATGATTCGAGGGCAAATCCTTTTGAGGAGGGGGGAATGATGAGAATTGTGGAGATGATGGGTGGAAGGCTTCAATAGATGCAAGAAGTCCATTGCACATTCTAGAAGACCCAATAACATCAGATAGAGCTTCAATGGATGCAAGAGGTCCATTGCACATTCCAGAAGACCCAAAGAAGCACTGAATGGGCTGATTGAAGACATTCAGCCCAACCAAGCTTCAAATGGTGCGAATTCAAGTTTTAAAGAGAGTCTAGGCCTAGTTAATATAATTGGAATACTCAATAGGTCAAACTAAGTAATAGCATCACTCCTAAATAGGAGTTCATTGTATGTGCTAGAATTAGTCTGAAATTCCTCCAAAATAGGGATTTCTCCTAAATAGGAATTTTGTCTCTTTAGGATTGCTATCTAAGCTTATAAACAGGCAACCCTTGTAAGCTTTGGAAATCAGAAAACTTTGAGTGAAATAGAAAGCAAGGGCTTTTCTCCCTCGGTTCTTTTAAGAACTAAAGAACTTATCAAGAGGTAATTCTTCTTGTGGCGTTCAAATCGACTTATCACTCCCAATTCCTTTCTTTTTTGGAGTGTGGCATCCATATCCATCTTGAATACCCTAGGCTTGTGTTACTTCGAATATTAGGTCTAGGGTTTGTGTTATTAAACTCTGATTTAGCTTTCCTAGTTGTTCTTTGATTCATTGTGTGCGTTAGGTCCCTGAGCCACATCTTTTTGGGGTTTTCCACATCACACTCTTAATGATTTGGAAAATAGTTTGTGTGTCCATAATGGGCACTATATTCATGGCAACAACCCCATTTATACTCCCTTGGAACTATAATCCATTAAAGTTTAGTAAACAATGAGTCTTTGACGGTGACTAGCATTTCTTACAAGTATTTTCAATTGCTGACTAATGAGACTGTCAGTTGATTTCTTTCTAACAATGCTCCTTTTTTTGTTGTAATTACTCATTCCCACTTAATGATCTTGAAAATAACTTGTATGCCCACAACAAGCACTATATTCATGACAACAAACACGTCCATACTCCCCTGGAACTTGGAATTCGTTGAATTTCATTATATAAGGAGTCTTTGATAATTACTAACATTTCTTACAAGTATTTTCTACATACTTACTAACTAATGAGACAGTCTCTTGATTCCTTCCTAACGAGGCTCGACTTTTTGCTATTATTACTCCTTTACACTAGATGATCTTCAAAATAGCTTATATGCCCACAACAAGCACTATATTCATGGCAACATCCACATCTATATTCCCTTGGAATTGAGAATCCTTTGAATTTTATTAAACAAGGGAGTCTTTGAGAATGACTTGCATTTCTTACAAGTATTTTCTATTTAATTATTGACAAATGATATCGTCTCATGATTTCTTCCTAAGAATGCTCCACTTTTTGTTGTAATTACCCATTCACTCTCAATGATCTTGAAAACAACTTAAGTGCCCGCAATAGGCACTATATTCATGGCAACAAGCAGATCTATACTCCCTTGAAACTAGGAATTCATTGAATTTCATTAAACAGGGAGTCTTTGATGGTGAGTAGCATTTCTTATCTATATTTTGGACTCAATTACTAACTAATGAGACTGTCTCTTGATTTTTTTCTAACAATGCTCCCCTTTTTGTTGTAATTACCCATTCACTCTTAGTGATCTTGAAAATAGCTTATATACCTACAACAGGCACTATATTCATGGAGACTACCCTATCTATACTCCTTAGGAACTAGAATCGATTAAATTTCACTAAACAATGAGCCTTTGATGATGACTAGCATTTCTTACACATATTTTCTACTTAATTACTGACTAATGCAACCGTCTCATGATTTCTTCCTAACAATGCTCCACTTTTTGTTATAATTACTCATTCACACTATATGATCTTCAAAATAGCTTGTGTGGCCACAATAGGCACTATATTTATGGGAACAAGCATGTCTATACTCTCTTGGAATTAGCAATCTGTTGAATTTCATTAAACAAAGAGTCTTTGATGATGACTAGCATTTCTTACAAGTATTTTCTACTCAATTACAAACTAATGAGATTGTCTTTTGATTTCTTTCTTTCAATGCTCCACTTTTTGTTGTCATTACCCATTCACTCTTAATGATTTTGAAAATAACTTGTATGCCAACAACAGGCACTATATTCATGGCAACAAGCACATCAATACTCCATTAGAAGTAGGAATCCCTTGAATTTCACTAAACAAATAGTCTTTGATGATAACTAGCTTTTCTTACAATTATTTTCTACTTAATTACTAACTACTAAGACCGTCTCTTGATTTCTTCCTAACAAGGCTCCACTTTTTACAATAATTACTCATTCGCACTTGATGATCTTGAAAACAGCTTGTGTGCCCACAAGAGGCACTATATTCATGGCAACAACCCCATCTATACTCCCTTGGAACTAGAATGCATTAAATTTCACTAAACAACGAGTCTTTGACCAAGACTAGCATTTTACAACTATTTTCTACTTAACTGCTAACTAATGAGATCGCATCTTGATTTTTTCCTAACAAGGCTTCTCTTTTTGGTATAATTACTCATTCACATTGGATGATCTTCAAAATAGCTTGTGTGTCCACAACAGGCACTATATTCATGGCAATAACCACATCTATACTCCCTTGGAATTGTGAATCCATTGAATTTCATTAAACAAGGGAGTCTTTGATAATGACTAGCATTTCTTACGAGTATTTTTTGCTTAATTTCTGACTAATGACATCATATCTTAATTTGTTCCTAACAATTCTCCAATTTTTGTTGTAATTACCCATTCTCCCTTAATGATCTTGAAAACAGCTTGTGCACCCACTACAAGCACTATATTCTAGGTCACAAGCACATCCATACTCACTTGGAACTAGGAATCCGTTGAATTTCCTTAAACAAGGAGTCTTTGACGATGACTAGTCTTTCCTACGAGTATTTTGATCCAGAAAACCCCAAAAAGATGTGGCTTAGGGACCCAATGCACACATGGTGATACGAACTCTGATTATATGTAAACAAAACTAAACACCAATGCTGGTATAGGATTGTTCTAACAAAGGTTAAGGGATTTGGAGTCTTGACCCAATGATTATAAACAACCAAGAACCAGAACTATAAGATTCAAATGCCACTCTTAACAACAACAACGTCGAAGAAGATAAGTCTATTGAACCAACACACTCAAGTTTGAAAGTTCAAAATTTCTTCCCAAAGAACCAAAGAAAATAGCTCATCCACTTCTCGTCTTGCCTTTAAAGCTCCTTTTTCTCCTCATGATTACTTCTATACACTGGCTTATTGGGAATGGGAGCTCCAAGAATAAGATCAATGTGATGTTCAATCCTTTTCCTTGGTGGTAAACCATCTGGGGTCACCTTAGGGAAAACATCATTATAATCTTGCAACAAAGATGAAATAGCATTAGGCAAAGATAAATCAAGGTTAGTGTTAGAGAAATAAGAATCCTTGTAAAGGATCAAGATCATTTGCTACCTAGCTTGGAAGGCAACCTTAACATCTGCTCCTTTTGCAAACACACTCACTTGTTTTCTTTCATCTACACTCTTGTGAACCTAACCACTCTTTTACTTAGCACTCTTAAATGTGTTTACCTTCTTTTTCTCTCCTTCACTTTCTTTTCTCTCAATTCTCTCTTTCATAAAGTCTCACTTGGTCTTCATACACCTGTTTCAGAGTCAATGGAACAAGTGTAAATGGTTTTCCATCCATAGTGAAAGAATAGCTGTTCTTGTAACCATCATGCAAAACATTTCTATCAAATTACCAAGGACGGCCCAATAACAAATGCCCGACCTGTATAGGCACAACATCACAAAACAACTCATCCTTATATCTACCAATGGAAAATGGAACCACAACTTGTTTTGTGAGCAACAACAACACTATTTTCCATTGCAAATTATATGGTCTAGGATGTTTGGTTGTAGGCAAGTTCAATTTTGTCACCAACTTTGTAGTCACTACACTAGTGCAACTACCTTCATCGATGATCAAGCAATAGAGTCTATCTTGAACTAAACATCAAGTATGGAAAATATTTTCCCGCTGCATCTCAATATCATCCTCCTCCTTAACCTACACACTAAGGGCTCTCTTTGCTCCTAAAAGCCTTCCACCATGCTTTAGGTACACTATCCCTTCCTTAACATCACTAGCATCCTCTAGTGGTGGCATTTGGTCCTCATCACTAACATCATTGTCAGACATATAGTCACCATTCTCCTTAAGGTACATGGTTCTATTGTTAGGAAATTGGGAAGCCACATGACCCTACCCAAACACCTAAAGCATTTAATGTCTCTAGTTTTTCCGTGGGTGCCCTTAAGTTTTTCTTCAAATTTGCCCCTTTCCAGGCAGCCCCTACTAGTCTCTAGTTTATGTGAATTGGTTTTAAGCTTAGAAGTCATCTTCTCTTCCTTCTTCCCTCAGTTTGACTTCCAAAAAGATGAACCTAAGTTCTGATTATTTCTAGAAGTGCTCCTTTCCTTAAGTTGCCTCTCAACTTTCATAGCAATGTGTACCATGTCTTCAAGGTCTACATAGTGTTGCAGTTCTACCACATTAGCTATACTTCTATTCATCCCTTAGAGGAACGTAGCCATGGTTGCCTCCTTATCCTCCATTACATGTGCCCTCACCCTAACAATTTCCATCTCCTTATGGTACTCTTCCACACTCTTGGAGCCTTATGTAAGGCTTTGCAACTTGTTATACATATCCCTATAATAAGAGTTGGGAACAAATCTCCCTCTTATCACAGTCTTCAACTCATTCCAAGTTTCTATGGTTCACTCAAAATTTCTTCTCCTAGTGGTAACTTGCTAGTCCCACCATACTACAACATAATCAATGAACTCTGACACAACTAACTTCACTTTCTTCTCCTTAGAGAAATTATGACACTCATATATTAATTCTATCCTTCGTTCCTAATCCAAATAGACATCAAGGTCAGCTTTCCCTTGGAAAGAAGGTATTTTCATTTTAATACTATTAATATTTTTGTCTACTTCTTCCTTTACTCTATTGTTGTTATCCCAACCTCCATTGTACCTATCATAAACATTTCCATTGCCTCTTACTCCTTTACTGATGCAGAAAACCCTAAAAGATATGGCTTAGGAACCCAATGCACATAAGGAATCAAGAATATCCAGGAAAGTTAAATCAAACTATAAGAACACAAACCTTAGACCAACATTTGAAGGAACATGAACCTAGGGTATTTAAGAAGGATATGCCACACTCTAGGAAAGAAAGAAATTGGGAGTGATAAGTTGATTGGAATGCCATAAAAAGAAATACCTCTTGATAAGTTTGTTAGTTCTCAAAAGAACCAAGGGAGAAAAACCCCTAGCTTTCTATTTCAATCAAAGTTGTCTGATGTTTTCTGAGCTTACAAGGAGTGACTATTTATAGGCAATGATAGCAATCCTAAAGAGGCACAAATTTCTACTTAGGACAATTCCTTATTTAGGAGGAATTCCTATCTTGGGACAAATTTTTACATAGAAAATAAACTCCTAATTTGGAAAGACTACTATTACTTAGTCTTAACTCTTTAAGTACTCTAATGATATTAATAAGGCCTGGACTTTCTTTCAAGCTTGAATTTGCACCATTTGAAGCTTGTTTGGCCTGAACGTCCTTAATCAGCCTATTTAGTGTTCTTTCATCTTTCTAGCTCTAGCCCATGTTATTGGGCCTTTTGGAATGTGCAATGGACCTCTTGCATCCGTTGAAACCTTTTGTCTATCATCTTTATAGTTCTCATCATTCCCCCTTTCCTCAAAAGGATTCATCCTCAAATCAACACCTTATTTATATTCGATGATGTAAGGAAAGGTTTGAATGAATTTGATCCCCTTGGCATGTCTTTTGTGCAACTTTCCTTGTACAAGTGGGACAGGAACTGCACAAGGACTCATGCTTTCCCTCACATATCCTTTCAAAACAAGTTCTTCAACCTCCCTTTTAAGCTCTTTTGTCTCCTTAGGATTACTTTTATATGTTGGCTGGTTTGGCATGGATGCACTAAGGATGAAATCAGTGTGTACTCAATTCCTCTCTTAGGTTGTAATCCACTTGATTCATTGTTAGGGAATACATCTTCAAACTCTTGCAATAGAGCAACAACAACACTAGGCAAATATGGCTCAAACTTGTTGGTGTTAAAATTAGTCTCTTTGTACAAAAGTATGATCATAGGTTGTTTGGCTTGCTCTTTGGACATCACTTTCTTTTGCATAGAAACTTTCTATTTTCTTCTCTTTCTGTTGTGTTCTTACATTTTCTCCTCTAATTTCTCTTTTTTCAATCTTTCTTTTCTATTCACTCTCATTTTTAATCCTTAATTGATCCTCATAAGCTTGCTGAGGTGATAATGGTACAAGAGTGATGGGTTTTTCATTCATTACAAAGGAATATCGATTCTTGAATCCATCATGCATAACTCGCCTGTCAAACTGCCATGACCTTCCTAATAGAATATGACCCACATGCATAGGTACAACATCACATAAAACTTTGTCATAGTACCTTCTGATAGAAAATGACATAAGCACCTGTTTATTTACCTTGACTTCACCACTCTCATTCATCCATTGAAGCTTATATGACCTAAGATGCTTTATAGTAGGTAAATTCAGTTTCTCAACCATAGTTGTGCTAGCAATATTAGTGCAACTCCTACCATCAATAATCATAGTCATACCTTATCTTTGATGAGACACCTTGTTTGAAAAATGTTATCTCATTGCACCTCATTTTCTTCCTTTACTTGCACATTCAATGTTTGCCTTGTGAAAAGAGCTACTCCATTAGCTAGATACTTCTCTCCATCACTTTCACCCTTTAAAGATGACATAGAATTGTCATCTTCATGGTCATAGGCACATTTTGATTGCCTTCTTGCTTTAGGAGCCTCATATTCTTCGTACCTCCTTTGCAACTCTAATATTGTATTAGCTTGCTCCTCCATCCTCTCTCTCTTATATCATCAAATCTGGTATTCATGTGCTCAAATTATTGTTACATAGTTTTGATCATGAAGGATATGTCAATAGCTCCCTTATGAGCAGCACCTTTGTCTTTCAAAGTCATATTATTTCTTTTGATTTAGAGCCAGGCTCTGATACCGACTGATGTAGAAAATTCCAAAAGACGTGGCTTAGGAACCTAACGCACATAAGAAATCAAGAATATCCAAGAAAGCTAAATCAAACTATAAGAACACAAACCTTAGACCCAACATTCAAAGAAACATGAATCTAGGGTATTTAAGAAGGATATGGATGCCACACTCCTGAAAAGAAGGAAATTAGGAGTGATAAGTTGATTGGAATGCCACAAAAAGAAATACCTCTTGATAAGTTCGTTAGTTCTCAAAAGAACCAAGGGAGAAAAACCCTTGCTTTCTATTTCACTCAAAATTGTCTGATGTTTTCAGAGCTTACAAGGAGTGGCTATTTATAGGCAATGATATCAATTCTAAAGAGGCACAAATTCCTACTTAGGACAATTCCTTATGTAGGAGGACAAATTTTTACACAAAAAATAAACTCTTAATTTGGAGCGACTAATATTACTTAGTCCTAACTCTTTAAGTACTCCAATGATATTAATAAGGCATGGACTCTCTTTCAAGTTTGAATTCATACCATTTGAAACTTGTTTGGCTTAAACGTCCTTAATCAGCACATTTAGTGCTTCTTTCATCTTTTTAGCTCTAACTCATGTTATTGGCCCTCTAGGAATGTGCAATGGACCTCTTGCATCCATTAAACCTCTAACTTGTGTTATTGGGCCTTCTGGAATGTGCAATGGACCTCTTGTATCCATTAAAGCCTTCTACCCATCATCTCTATGATTCTCATCATCTACCATTCTTATTACCATGTCCTTTTTTAAAGTCACCTCTAAAATTTCTACTAGCATTATCACCGTCATCATAATAATCATCACTATCTCTACCAAAGTCATCTTTAAATTGCTCCTTCATGACCCTCCCAGTTGGTCTTTTAGGATTGACACTTGATTCCTTTTCTATTTTATCCATCCTTTCTCAAACTTCCCCAAATATTTGGTCAATCCTATCAAACTTCCGCTCTAGGGATTTCATAAGTAATTTGAAATCTAGAGCAACTATTTCCTCCTCTTCATGTGGAAAACTGCCTTCTTTAATAGTAGACATTATATTTGCAAGATTGTTAGTAAATAAAAAATATATCTCACAAAACTCACTCCCTTATGTGTTTGCTCTCCACTCAACTATAGTAGTCCTCAACTCTTGTGTCTCACACAATGAATTGTAAAACACTAAGAGCTCTTTCAATAGTTCCAAGCAAACTAAATTTAGAACAAACAAAACTTAAATATATCAATCCTAGACCTACCTCTTCAAAGAAGTGACACGATCATTAACAAGATGGGCAATAAAGCAAATAAAATGACGAGGAATTCAATGATATGAGTAGTGCAATCGGACAACAATCAATTATCAAAAATAATTGAGTAAATGACCAATTAAGTAATGAAGTCATTTTTTTTTTTAATTATTCAACCAATAATGAAGAATACACAAAAGAGATGAGAACAAAAAATATAACTAACTTGAGTTAGAGCCAAGGCTCTGATACCAAATGATACAAACTCTGATTATATATAAATAGAACCTAACACCAATGTTGGTATAGGATCGTTTTAACAAAAGTTAAGGGATTTAGAGTCCTGACCTAATGATTATAAACAACCAAGAACCAAAACTATAAGATTTAGACATTACTCCTAACAACAACAACATTAAAGAAGATAAGTTTATTGAACCAACACACTCAAGTATGAAAGTTCAAAATTAGTTCTCAAAAAACCAGAGAAAATAGCTCCATCTACCCATCTGCCCAATCCTCCCCTTCAACCACCCTTCTTATATGCTAACCCCCAAAAACCCTAGCTAATAAGATGGACTTATTAAGGAAATTCGTCCAACCCATTAAATAATAATAAAAACCCATTAAAATAACCCATTTAAATGCCCAAACATGGGCTCCCAAATCCAATTTCCTTCCTAAGGCCATGGTTCTCAAATTCCTCCACAGATGACACATTTGCAAACCTCCATCATCCTTAACTTGTACCTAGCAACTTTCCAATAGTAAATGTCGCATATCAAGTTGTTGAGAGCTTCCTTTATGTTCTTCGACCTTGCCCTTGTCATTAGTCCTCCAAGGTTTTGCAAAACATCAACTCCCTTGTTGATTTGAGCTGATACAATATGGCTTCCATCAATGTACCTCTTGATAAGTTCTTTAATTCATAAAAGAATCAAGGGAGAAAACCCTTGCTTTCTATTTCACTTAAAATTGTTTGATCTAATTGTTTGATGTTATAAGGGGTGCCTATTTATAGGCTAAGATAGCAATCCTAAAAAGGCACAAATTCCTACTTAGGACAATTCCTTATTTAGGAGGATTTCCTATCTAGGGACAAATTCTCACACAGAAGAAAAACCTCTAATTTGGCATGACTGCTATTATTTAGTTTTAACAATTTAAGTACTTCAATGATATTAATAAGGCCTGGACTCTCTTTTAAGCTTGAATTCGCACCATTTGAAGCTTGGTTGTCCTGAATGTCCTTAATCAACCCATTTAGTGCTTCTTTCATCTTTTTGGCCCTAGCTCATGTTATTGGGCCTTTTGGAATGTGCAATAGACCTCTTGCATCAATTCAAGCTCTAGCTCGTGTTATTGGGCTTTTTGGAATGTTCAATGGACCTCTTGCATCCATTAAAGCTCTAGTTTATGTTATTGGGCCTTTTGGAATGTGCAACGGGCCTCTTACATCCATTAAAGCTCTAGCTCCTGTTATTGGGCTTTTTGGAATGTGCAATGGACCTCTTGCTTCAATTGAAACTCTAGCTCTTGTTATTGGGCTTTCTGGAATGTGCAATGGACCTCTTGCATCCATTGAAGCTCTAGCTCGTGTTATTAGGCTTTTTGGAATGTGCAACGGGCCTCTTGCATCCATTGAAGCTCTAGCTCGTGTTATTAGGCCTTCTGGAATGTGCAATGGGCCTCTTGCATCCATTAAAGCCTTCCACTCATCATTTCTATGGTTCTCATCATATTTTTTGCTTAATTATTGACTTATGAGACAATCTCTTGATTTCTTTCTAATAATACTCCACTTTTTGTTGTAATTACCCATTCACACTTAATGATCTTGAAAAATAGCTCATATGCTTGCAATAAGCACTATTTTCAAGGCAACAAGCACATTTATACTACCTTAGAATAAGAAATCCATTGAGTTTCTTTAAACAAGGTGCCTTTGAGGATGACTAACATTTCTTACAAGTTTTTTCTACTTAATTACCGACTAATGAGACTGTCTCTTGATTTCTTCCTAACAAAGCTCCACCTTTTGTTACAATAACTCATTCACACTTAATGATCTAGAAATTAGCTTGTGCACCTATGACAAGCACTATATTCATTACAAAAATGACATGTATACTTCCTTGGAAGTAGGAATTTGTTGAATTTTCTTAAATGAGGAGTCTTTGGTGATGACAAGCATTTCTTAAAAGTATATTCCACTTAATTATAGACTAATAAGACTGTCTTTTGAATTCTTCCTAACAATGCTCCACTTTTGATTGTAATTACTTATTCACACTTAATGATCCTGAAAATAGCTTGTGTTCACACAACAGACATTATATTTATGGCAACAAGCACATCTATACTCCTTTGGAACTAGGTATCCTTTGAATTTCATCCAACAAGGAGCTTGATGATGAATAGCATTTCATCCAAGTATTTGCAGTTTAATTACTTAATAATAAGGCCATTTCCTCATTTCTTCCTAGCAAGGCTTTGTTGCATTATCTCATTTACACTTAAAGATCATGAATATAGCTTATGTGCCCACAACAGGCACTATATTCATGGCAACAAGCACATTTGTACTCCCTTGGAATTAAGAATCCATTGAATTTCATTAAACAAGCAACCTTTGATGATGAGTAGCATTTGTTACAAGTATTTTCTACTTAATTATTGACTAATGAGAAGGTCTCTTGATTTCTTCCTAACAAGCCTCCACTTTTCACTATAATTACTCATTCACACTAGATAATCTTCAAAATAGCTTGTATGCCCACAAACACTATATTCATGCCAATAACCACATCTATACTCCTTTGGAATTGGGAATCCTTTTAATTTCTTTAAACAATGAAGTCTTTGATAATGACTAGCATTTCTTACAAATATTTTCAACTTAATTATTGACTAATGAGACTGTTTCTTGATTTCTTCCTAATAATGCTCCACTTATTGTTGTAATTACCCATTCACTCTTAATGATCTTGAAAATTGCTTGTGTGCCCATAACAGGAACTATATTTATGGAAACAAGCACATCTATACTTCCTTGGAATAAGGATTCTGTTGAATTTCATTAAACAAGGAGTCTTTAATGATGACTAGCATTTCTTATGAGTTTTTTCTACTTAATTACTAACTAATGAGACTATCTCTTGATTTATTTCTACATTACTCCACTTTTTTTTTGTAATTGCCCATTCATTCTTAATGATCTTGAAAATAGCTTGTGTGCCCACAATACATCTATACTTCTTTAGAACTAGGAATTTGTTGACTTTCATTAAACATGAAGTCTTTGATGATGACTAGCATTTTTTACAATTATTTTCTACATAATTACTTACTAAAGAGACCGTCTCTTGATTCTTTCCTAACAAGGTTCCACTTTTTACAATAATTACTCATTCGCACTTGATGATCTTGAAAATAACTTGTGTGCCCACAACAGGCACTATATTCATGGCAACAAGCACATCCACACTCCCTTGGAATTAGGAATCCATTGAATTTCATTAAATAAGGAGTCTTTGATGATGACTAGTATTTCTCACAATTATTTTCTACTTAACTACTAGCTTATGAGACCAACACTTGATTCCTTCCGAATAATGCTCCACTTTTTGCAATAATTACTCATTCCCACTTGATAATCTTGAAAATGGCTTGGGTGCCCACAACAGGCACTCTATTCATGGTAATAACCCCATCTATGCTCCCTTGGATCTGTAATCCATTAAATTTCACTAAACAATGAGTCTTTGATGATGACTAGCATTTCTTACAAGTATTTTCTATTTAATTACTAACTAATGAGATCGTCTATTGATTTCTTCCTAACAAGGCTTCACTTGTTGCTACAATTACGCATTCACGCTAAATGATCTTCAAAATAGCTTGTGTGCCCACAATAGGCACTATATTCATGGCAACAACCACATCTATACTCCCTTGGAATTGAGAATCTATGGAATTTCATAACACAAAGGAGTCTTTGATAATGACTCACATTTCTTCTAAGTATTTTCTACTTAATTTATGACTGATGAGACCATCTCTTGATTTCTTCCTAACAATTCTCCACTTTTCGTTGTAATTACCCATTCACCCTTAATGATCTTGAAATTAGCTTGTGTGCCCACTACAAGCACTATATTCTTGGCAACAAGCACATTTATACTCCCTTAGAACTAGGAATCTGTTGAATTTCCTTAAACAAGGAGTCTTTGACGATGACTAGCATTTCCTACGAGTATTTTCTACTTAATTACTGACTCATGAGACTGTCTATTGATTTCTTTCTAACAATGCTCCACTCTTGGTTGTAATTACCCATTCACACTTAATAATCTTGAAAATAGCTCATGTGCCGACAATAGTTACTATTTCCAAGGCAACAAGCACATCTATACTCCTTTGGAACTAAGAATCTGTTAAATTTCTTCAAACAAGGAGTCTTTGATGATGAGTAGCATTTCTTCCAAGTATTTGCAATATAATTTCTTTAAAATAAGGTCGTCTCCTCATTTCTTCCTAGCAAGGCCTTGTTGTATTATCTCATTCACACTTAAAGATCATGAAAATAGCTTGTGTGCCCACAACAAGCATTATATTCATGGCAACAACCACATCTATACTCCCTTGGAACTACGATTCCATTGAATTTCATTAAATAAGGAGTCTTTGATGATGACTAGCATTTCTTACAATTATTGTCTACTTAATTACTAAATAATCAGGCCCTCTCTTGATTTCTTCTTAGCAAGGCTCCACTTTTTGCTATAATTACTCATTCACACTTGATGATCTTGAAAATAGCTTGTGTTCCCACAACAAACACTAAATTCATGGCAACAACCACATTTATACTCCCTTCATTTGTTACAAGTATTTTCTACTAAATTACTAATTAATGAGACCATCTCTTGATTTCTTCCTAACAATGCTCCACTTTTTGTCATTATTACACATTCACTTTTAATGGTCTTGAAAATAGCTTGTGTGCCCATAACATGCACTATATTCATGGCAACAACCACATCCAATACTCCCTTGGAACTAAGAATCCATTGAATTTCATTAAACGAGGAGTCTTTGATGATTACTGGCATTTCTTACGAATATTTTATACTTAATTATTGACTAATGAGACTGTCTCTTGATTTCTTTTTAACAATGCTCCACCTTTTTTTCTAATTACCCATTCACACTTAATGATCTTGAAAATAGTTTGTGTGCCCACAACAAGCATTATTTTCAAGACAACAAGCACTATTTTCAAGACAACAAGCATATCTATACTCCCTTAAAACATGGAATCCATTGAATTTCTTTGAACAAGGTGCCTTTGAAAATGACTAGCATTTCTTACAAGTTTTTTGTACTTCATTACAGACTAATGAGACTATCTCTTGCTTTCTTCCTAACAAGGCACCACCTTTTGTTGCAATAACTCATTCACACTTAATGATCTAAAAAATAGCTTATGCGTCCACGACAGGCACTATATTCATGGCAACAAGCATATTTATACTCCCTTAGAATTGGAAATCCATTGAATTTCATTAAACAAGGGAGTCTTTTATAATGACTAACATTTCATTATTGACTAATGAGACCGTCTCTTGATTTCTTCCTAACAATGCTCCACCTTTTGTTGTAATTACCCATTTACACTTAATGATCTTAAAAATAGCTTGTGTGCCCACAACAGGCATTATTTCCAAGGCAACGAGCACATTTTTACTCCCTTGGAAAAAGGATTGCATTGAATTTCTTTAAACAAGGTGTCTTTGAAGACAACTATAATGTCTTACAAGTTTTTTCTACTTAATAATGGACGAAAAAGACCGTGTCTTGATTTCTTCCTAACAAAGCTCCAACTTTTGTTGCATTAACTCATTCACACTTAATGATCCAGAAAATAGCTTGTGCGCCCACGACAGGCACTATATTCATGGCAATAAGCACATTTATTATCTTTGGAACTAGGAATTCATTGAAATTTGTTAAACAAGGTGTCTTTGGTGATGACAACCATTTCATACAAGTATTTTCTTCTCAATTGCTGACTAATGAGACTGTCTCTTGATTTCTTCCTAACAATGCTCTACTTTTTGTTGTAATTACCCATTTACCTTTAATGGTCTTGAAAATAGCTTGTGTACCCACAATAGGCACTATTTTCAAGGCAACAAACACATATATACTCCCTTAGAAAAAGGAATCCATTGAATTTCTTTAAACATGGTGTCATTAAGGATGACTAGCTTTTCTTACAAGTTTTTTCTACTTAATTACAGACTAAGGCATTATACTTATGGCAACAACCTCATCAATACTCCCTTGGAAGTAGGAATATGTTAAATTGTCTTAAACAAGGTGTCTTCGGTGATGACAAGCATTTCTTACAAGTATTTTCCACTTAATTACTAACTAATGAGACTATCACTTGAATTCTTCCTGACAATACTCCACTTTTGGTTGTAATTACCCATTCACACTTAATGATTATGAAAATAGTTTATGTGCCCACAACAGGCACTATATTCATGGCAACAAACACATCTATACTCCCATGGATTTAAGAATCTATTAAATTTCATCCAATAAGGAGTCCTTGATGATGAGTAGCATTTCTTCCAAGTATTTGTAGTATAATCACTTATAAATGAGGTTGTCTCCTAATTTCTTCCTAGCAAGGCTATGTTGCATTACCTCATTCACACTTAAAGATCATGAAAATTGCTTGTGTGCCCACAACAAGCACTATATTCATGGCAACAACCACATCTATGCTCCTTTGGAACTAGGAATCCATTCAATTTCACTGAATAAGGAGTCTTTGACATTGACTAGCATTTTTTACAAGTATTTTCTACCTAATTACTCAATAATGAGACTGTGTCTTGATTTCTTCCTAACAAGGCACCACTTTTTGCTACAATTACTCATTCACACTTGGTAAACTTGAAAATAGCTTGTGTGCCTACAATAGGCACTATATTCATGGCAACAACCACATCTAGATTCCCTTGGAATTGGAAATCCATTGAATTTCATTAAACAAAGGAGTCTTTGATAGTGATTAGCATTTCCCATAAGTATTTTCTACATAATTACTAACTAATGAGACCATCTCTTGATTTCTTCCAAATAATGCTTCACTTTTTGTTGTAATTACTCATTCACTGTTAATGATCTCGAAAATAGCTTGTGTGCCCACAACATGCACTATATTCATTGCAACCACCACATTTATCCTCCCTTAGAACAAGCAATTCGTTGAATTTCATTAAACAAGGAGTCTTTGATGATGACTAGCATTTCTTACAAGTGTTTTCTACTTACTTACTGACTAATGTGACCGTCTCTTAATTTCTTCCTAACAATGCTTCACTTTTCTCTATAATTACCCATTCACACTTAATGATCCTAAAAATAGCTTATATGCCCATAATAGGCACTATAAGACTAACTAATGAGACTGTCTCGTGATTTCTTTCCAACAATACTCCACTTTTTGTTGTAATTACCTAATCACTCTTAATGATCTTAAAGATTACTTGTGTGCCCACAACACGCACTATATTCATGGCAACAAGTACATCTATACTCCTTTGTAACTAAGAATTCATTGAATTTTGTTAAACAAGGAGTCTTTGATGATGACGAGTATTTCTTGCAATTATTTTCCACTTAATCACTAACTACTGAGATCGTCTCTTGATTCCTTCCTAACAAGGCTCCACTTTTTGCAATAATTACTAATTCCCACTTGATGATCTTGAAAATAGCTTGTGTGCCAATAACGGGCATTATCTTCATGGCAACATCCCCATCTATATGCCCTTGGAACTGAAATCCGTTGTATTTCTCTAAACAATGAGTCTTTGAGAATGACTAGTATTTCTTACAAGTACTTTCTACTTAATTACTAACAAGGCTCCACTTTTTGATATAATTACTCATTCACACAAGATAATCTTGAAAATAGCTTATAAGCTAACAATAGACACTACATTCATGGCAAGAAACACATTTGTACTCCCTTGGAACTAGGAATCCGTTGAATTTCATTAAACAAGAACTCTTTGATGATGACTAGCATTTCTTAAGAGCATTTTCTACTTATTTACCAACTAATGAGACCGTCTCCTAAATTATTCCTAACAAGCCTCCACTTTTTGCCATAATTACTCATTCACACTAAATGATCTTCAAAAATAGCTTGTGTGCTTGCAACAGGCATTATATTCATGGCAACAAGCACATCTATACTCCCTTGGAACTAGGAATCTATTAAATTTCATCCAACTAGGAGTCTTTGATATAATTACTCATTCACAATATTCATGAGTAGCATTTTTGCCAAGTATTTGTAGTATAATTACTTAATAATAAGGTCCTTTCTTCATTTCTTCCTAGCAAGGCTTTGTTGCAATATCTTATTCACACTTAAAGATCATCAAAATAGCTTGTGTGCCCATAATAGACACTATATTCATGGCAACAAGCACATCTATATACCCTTGGAACTAGGAATCCTTTGAATTTTATTAAATAAGGTGTCTTTGGTAATACCCAACATTTCTTAGAAGTATTTTCTACTTCATTACAAACTAATGAGACTGACTTTTGATTTCTTTCCTGACAATGCTCCATTTTTGGTTGTAATTACCCATTCACATTTAATGATCTTGAAAATTGCTTGGGTCCTACAACAGGCACAATATTCAAGGCAACAACCACACCTATACTCCCTTGGAATTGGGAATCCATTGAATTTCATTAAACAAGGGAGTCTTTGATAATAACGAGCATTTCTTACAAGTATTTCTGGTATAATTACTAAATAATGAGATTGTCTCTTTATTTCTTCCCAAGAAGGTTTCACCTTTTGTTGCAATATGTCATTCACAATTAATTATCTTGAAAATTGATTGTGTGCCCACAATAAGCACTATATTCATGGCAACAAGCACATCTATACTCTTATGGAACTAGGAATCCATTGAATTTCGTCCAACAAAGGGTTTTTGATGATGAGTAGCATCTTTTCCAAGCATTTGCAGTATATTTACTTAATAATGAGGCTGTCTCTTCATTTCTTCCCAACATAGCTCAACCTTTTGTTGTAGTAACTCATTCACACTTAATGATTTAGAAAATAGCTTGTGTGCCCATGATAGGCACTATATTCATGGCAACAAGCACATCTATACACCTTTGAAACTAGGAATTTGTTGAATTTTATTAAACAAGGTGTCTTTGGTGATGACTAGCATTTCTTACAAGTATTTTCTACTTAATTACAGACTAAAGAGAGTATCTCTTGATTTATTCTTAACAATGGTCCACTTTTTGAAGTAATTACCCATTCACACTTAATGATCTTGAAAATTCCTTATGTGCCCATAACAAGCACAATATTCATGGCAATGACCATATCTATACTTCCTTGAAATTGGAAATCCATTGAATTTCATTAAACAAGGGGGTCTTGGATAATGGCTAGCATTCCTTACAAGTCTTTTCGGTATAATAACTAAATAATGAAACTATCTCTTTATTTCTTCCTAAGAAGGCTCCACCTTTTGTTGCAATAAGTCATCCATGGTTAATGATCTTGAAAATCACTTGTGTGCCGATAACAAGCACTATATTCATGACAACAAGCGCATCTATATTCATTTAGAATGAGGAATCCGTTGAATTTCATCCAACAAGGGGTTCTTTATGATGAGTAGCATTTCTTCCGAGTATTTTTAGTATAATTACTTAATAATGAGGTTGTCTCTTCATTTCTTCCTAGCAAGGTTTTGTTGCAATATCTCATTCACACTTAAAGATCATCAAAATAGCTTGTGTGCCCATAATAGGCACTATATTCATGGCAACAAGATCATCTATACACCCTTGGAACTAGGAATCCCTTGAATTTTATGAAACAAGGTGTCTTTGGTGATAACCAACATTTCTTAAAAGTTTTTTCTACTTCATTACAGACTAATAAGACTGTCTCTTGATTTTTTCCTAACAATGCTCCACTTTTGGTTGTAATTACCCATTCACACTTAATGATCTTGAAAATAGCTTGGGTGCCCACAATGGACACGATATTCATGGCAACCACCACATCTATACTCCTTTGGAATTGGGAATCCATTGAATTTCATTAAACAAAGGAGTCTTTGATAATGACTAGCATTTCTTACAAGTATTTCTGGTATAATTACTGAATAATGAGACTATCAATTCATTTTTTCCCAAGAAGGCTTCACCTTTTGTTGTAATATGTCATTCACAGTTAATTATCTTGAAAATCGCTTGTATGCCCACAACAGACACTATATTCATGGCAACAAGCACATCTATACTTCCTTGGAATTAGGAATTCGTTGAATTTCATCCAACAAGGAGTTATTGATGATGTGTAGCATTTCTTCTAGGTATTAGCAGTATAATTACTTAATAATGAGGTCGCCTCTTCATTTCTTGCTAGCAAGGCTTTGTTGCAATATCTCATTCACACTTAAAGATCATCAAAATAGCTTGTATGCCCATAATAGGCATTATATTCATCATAACAAGCACATCTATACACCCTTGGAACTAAATATCCTTTGAATTTTTTTTTAACAAGGTGTCTTTGGTGATGACAAGCATTTTTTAAAAGTATTTTCTACTTCATTATAGACTAATGAGACTACCTCTTGATTTTTTCTTGAGAATGCTCTAATTTTTGTTGTAATTACCCATTCACATTTAATGATCTTGAAAATTGATTAAGTGCCCAGGATTAGCACAATTTTCATGGCAACAACCACATCTATACTCCCTTGGAATTAGGAATCAATTGAATTTCATTAAACAAATGAGTCTTTGATAATGACTAACATTTCTTACCAGGATTTTCTGTATAATTACTGAATAATGAGATCATCTCTTCATTTCTTCCTAAGAAGGCTTCACCTTTTGTTGCAATAGCCAATTCACAGTTAATGATCTTAAAAATCGCTTGTGTGCCCACAACAGGCACTTTATTCATGGCAACAAGCATATCTATACTCCTTTGGAACTAGGAATTCGTTGAATTTTGTCCAATAAGGAGTTCTTGATGATGAGTAGCATTTCTTCCCAGTATTTGTAGTATATCTACTTAATAATGAGGTCGTCTCTTGATTTCTTCCTAACAAGGTTCAACCTTTTGTTGCAATAACTCATTCACACTTAATGACCTAGAAAATAGCTTGTGCACCCACGACAGGCACTATATTCATGGCAATAAGCACATCTATACACCCTTAGAGTTAGGAATCCATTCAATTTTATTAAACAAGGTGTCTATGGTGATGACAAACATTTCTTACAAATATTTTCTACTTAATTACAAGCTAATGAGACTATTTTTTTATTTATTCCTAATAATCCTCCACTTTTTGATGTAATTACCCATTCATACTTAATGATCTTGAAAATTGATTTTGTGTCCATAACAAGCATAATATTCATGGCAACAACCTTATCTATACATCCTCGAAATTGGGAATTCATTAAATTTCATTAAACATGGGAGTCTTGTATAATGACTAGAATTTCTTACAAGTATTTTTGGTATAATAACTGAATAATGAGACCATCTCTTCATTTCTTCCTATAAAGGCTCTACCTTCTGTTGCAATAACTCATTGATGGTTAATGGTCTTGAAAATCGCTTTTATGCCCTCAAGAGGCACATCTATACACCCTTGGAACAAGCAATCCATTGAATTTTATTATTGAGTAATGAGACCGACTCTTCATTTCTTCCTAAGATGGCTCCAACTTTTTGTTGCAAAAACTCATTCACACTCAATGATCTTGAAAATAGCTTGTGTGCCCACAACAGGCACTATATTCATGGCAACCACCATATTTATACATCCTTGGAATTGGGAATACATTGAATTTCTTTAAATAAGGGAGTCTTTGATAATGACTAGCATTTCTTACAAGTATTTTTGGTATAATAACTGAATAATGAGACTGTCTCTTCATTTCTTCCTAAGAAGGGTCCACCTTTTGTTGCAATAACTCATACACAGTTAATGATCTTGAAAATTGCTTATGTGCTGACAACAGGCATTATATCCATGACAACAAGTGCATCTATATTCACTTGGAATGAGGAACCCGTTGAATTTCATCCAACAAGGGGTTCTTGATGATGAGTAGCATTTTTTCCTAATAGGGCTCCACCTTTTGTTGCAATAACTCATTCACAGTTAATGATCTTGAAAATCACTTATGTGTACTCAACAGGCATTATATTCATGGCAACAAGCACATTAATAGTCCCTTAGAACAAGGAATCCCTTGAATTTCATTTAACAAGGTGTCTTCAATGATAACTAGCATTTCTTACAAGTTTTTTCTACTTAATTATTGGCTAATGAGATAGTCTCTTGATTTCTTCCTAACAAGGTCCCACTTTTTGCTATGATTACTCATTCTCACTTAATGATCTTGAAAATAGCTTGTGTGCCCACAACAGGCACAATATTTATGGCAAAAAGCACATTTATAGTTCCTTGGAATTGGGAATCCTTTGAATTTCATTAAATAAGGGAGTAATGACTAGCTTTTCTTATAAGTGTTTTCTATATAATTATAGAATAATATGATTATCTCTTCATTTCCTCCTGAAAAGGTTCCACCTTTTGTTGCAATAACTCATTCATAGTTAATGATCCTGAAAATAGCTTTTTGCCTATAACAGGAATTATATTCATGCCAACAAGCACATCTATACTCACTTGGAATAAAGAATCTGTTGAATTTCATTAAACAAGAGAGCCTTTAATAATGACTAGCATTTCTTACAACTATTTTCAGTATAATTACTAAATAATAAGACCATCTCTTCATTTCCTCTTAAGAAGGCCCCACCTTTTATTGCAATAACACATTCACACTTAATGATCTTGAAAATAGCTTATGTGCCCACGACAGGCACTATATTCATGGCTATAAGCACATTTATACTCCCTTGGAACCAGGAATCCATTGATTTTTATTAAACAAGGTGTCTTTGGTGATGACAAACATTTCCTATAAGTATTTTCTTTTTAATTACAGACTAATAAGACTGTCTCTTGATTTCTTCCTCACAATGCTCTACTTTTTGTAGTAATTACCCATTCACACTTAATGATTTTGAAAATAGCTTGCATGCCCACAACAACCACTATATTCATGGCAACAAGCACATCTATACTCCCTTGGAACTTAGAATCCATTGAATTGCATCCAACGAGGAGTCCTAGATGATGAGTAGCATTTCTTCTAAGTATTTGCAATATAATTACTTAATAATGAGGTCGTCTTTTCATTTCTTCCTAGCAAGGTTTTGTTGCAATATCTCGTCCACACTTAAAGATTATGAAAATTACTTTTGTGCCCACAACAGGCACTATATTCATGGCAATAAGCACATCTATACTCGCTTGGAAGTGGGAATCTGCTGAATTTCATTAAATAAGGAGTCTTTGATGATGAATAGCATTTCTTACAAGTATTTTCTACTTAATTACTAACTGATGAGATCGTCTCTTGATTTCTTCCTAACAAGAGTCCATTTTTTGCTATAATTACTAATTAACACATAATGATCTTCAAAATAGCTTGTGTGCCAATAACAGGCAGAATATTCTTGCCAAAGACTACATCTATAGTTCCTTGGAATTGGGAATCCATTGAATTTCATTACATAAGGGATTCTTTGATAATGACTAGCATTTTTTACAAGTATTTTCAGTATAATTACTAAATAATGAGACCGTCTCTTCATTTCTTCCTAAGAAGGCCCCACCTTTTGTTGCAATAACTCAATCACAGTTATTGATCTTAAAAATCGCTTATATGCCCACAACAGGCACTATATTCATGGCAACAAGCACATATATACTCCTCTGGAACAAGAAATCCATTGAATGTTATTAAACAAGGAGTCTTTGATGATAAGTAGTATTTCTTTCATATATTTGCTGTATAATTACTGAATAATGAGACTGTCTTTTCACTTCTTCCTAACATGGCTCCACCTTTTATTACAATAACTCATTCACTCTTAAAGATCTTGAAAATAGCTTGTGTGCCCACAACATGCACAATATTCATGGCAAAAAGCACATCTATAGTTCCTTGGAATTGGGAATCCTTTGATTTTCATTAAACAAAGGAGTCTTTGATAATGACTTGTATTTCTTACAAGTGTTTTCAATATAATTACTGAATAATGTGACCATTTCTTCATTTCCTCCTAAGAAGGCTCCACCTTTTGTTGTAACAACTCATTCATAGTTAATGATATTGAAAATAGCTTGTTTGCCCACAACAAGAATGATATTCATGCCAAAAAGCACATCTATACTCCCTTGGAATAAGGAATCCATTGAATTTCATTAAATAAGCAGTCCTTGATGATGACTAGCTTTTCTATCATGTATTTCAGTATAATTACTTAATAATGAGAATGTCTCTTCATTTCTTCCTAATATGACTCCACCTTTTGTTGCAATAACGCATTCACACTTAATGATATTGAAAATAGCTTGTGTGCCTAGAACAGACACTATATTTATGGCAACAAGCACATCTATACTCCCTTGGAACTAGGAATCCATTGAATCTCACTAAACAAGGTGTCTTTGATGATTACAAACATTTCATACAAGTATTTTCTGGACCATCACTTCATTTCTTCCTAATAAGGCTCCACCTTTTGTTCTAATAACTCATTTACAGTTAAAGATCTTGAAAATAGCTTGTGTGCCCATAACAGGCACTATATTCATGGAAACAAGCACATTTATACTCCCTTGGAACAAGGAATCCATTGAATTTCATTAAACAAGGTATCTTTGATGATGACTAGCATTTTTCACAAGTTGTTTCTACTTACTTATTGACTAATAAGATTGTCTCTCGTCTTCTTTCTAACAAGTCTCCACTTTTGCCTAAAATTACTCATTGACACTTAATGATCTTGAAAATAGCTTATGTGTCCTCAATAGGCACAATATTCATGGCAAGAAACAGATTTATACTCCCTTGGAATTGGGAATCCATTGAAATTTATTAAAGAAAGAAGTGTTTAATGATGACTAGCATTTCTTATAAGTATTTTTTGTATAATTACTGAATAATAAGACTATCTCTTCATTTCTTCCTAATAAGGCTCCACCTTTTGTTGCAATAACTCATTCACAGTTAATGATCTTGAAAATCACTTGTGTGCACTCAACAGGCATTATATTCATGGCAACAAGCACATTAATAGTCCCTTAGAACAAGGAATCCTTTAAATTTCATTTAACAAGGTGTCTTCAATGATAACTAGCATTTTTTTACAAGTTTTTTCTACTTAATTACAAGCTAATGAGACCGTCTCTATATTTCCTCCTAACGAGGCTCCACTTTTTGCTACAATTACTCATTCACACTTAATAATCTTGAAACAAACTTGTGCGCCCACAACAAGCACAATATTCATGGCAACAAGAACATCTATACTTCCTTGGAATTGGGAATCATTTGAATTTCATTAAACAAGGTGTCTTTGATGATGACTAGGATTTCTTAGAAGTATTTTCTACTTAATTACAAACTAATGAGACCATCTCTTGATTTCTTCCTAATAAGGCTCCACTTTTTACTATAATTACTCATTCATACTTAATGATCTTAAAAATAGCTTATGGTATCCATATCCTTCTTAAATACCCTAGGTTCGTGTTGCTTTGAATGTTGGGTCTAGGGTTTATGTTATAAAACTCTGATTTTGCTTTCCTAATTGTTCTTTGATTTGTTGTGTGCATTCGGTCCTAAAGCCACGTCTTTTTGGGGTTTTTCCACATCAGTTGGTATGAGAACCGTAGAGGTTGGAAGGATTCAATGGATGTAAAAGGTCCATTTCACATTCTAGAAGGCCAAATAACATAGGCTAGAGCTAGAAAGATGAAAGGAGCACTAAACGGGCTAATTAAGGACATTCAGGCCAACCAAGCTTCAAATGGAGCGAATTCAAGCTTGAAAGAGAGTCCAACCCTTATTAATATTATTGGAGTACCTAATGGATCAAGAAAAAGTAATAACATTCATTCCTAAATAGGAGTTTATTGTCTGTGTTGGAATTTGTCCCTAGTTACAAATTCCTCCAAAAGAAGGATTTGTCCTAAGTAGGAATTTATACCTCTTTAGGATTGTTATTGTAGCCTATAAATAGCCACCCCTTGTAAGCTTTGGAAAACATCAGACAATTTATTAGACAACTTTGAGTGAAATAGAAAGTAAGAGTTTTTCTCCCTCAGTTCTTTTGAGGACTAAAGAACTTATCAACAGGTACTTCTTCTTATGGCATTCCAATCGACTTATCACTCCCAATTCCTTTCTTTTATAGATTGTGGTGTCCATATCCTTCTTAAATTCCCTAAGTTCATGTTCCTTTAAATGTTGGGTCCAGGGTTTGTGTTATGAAACTCTAATTTAGCTTTCCTGGTTGTTCTTTGATTCCTTGTGTTCATTAGGTCTCAAAGACATGGCTAAGGACAAATTCTTACACAAAAAATAAACTCCTAATTTGGAGTGGTTGCTATTACTTAGTCCTAACTCTTTAAGTACTCCAATGATATTAATAAGACCTGAACTCTCTTTCAACCTTGAATTCACACCATTTGAAACTTGGTTGGCTTGAATGTCCTTAATTAGCCCATTTAGTGCTTCTTTCATCTTTCTGGCTCTAGCTCGTGTTATTAGGCTTTCTGTAATGTGTAATGGACCTTTTGCATCCATTGAAACCTTCCACCCATCATCTTTACGGTTCTCATCATTCACCCTTTCCTTGGAAGGATTTGTCCTCGAATCATCTCCTTGTTTGTACTTGATGATGTAAGGAAAGGTCTAAATGAATTTGATCCACTTGGCATGTCTTTTGTTCAACTTTTCTTGTACAAGTAGGATAGGAACTGTACAATGACTCATGCTTCCCCTTGCATATCCTTTTAAAATAAGTTATTCAACCTGCCTTTTATACTCATTTGTCTCCCCATGATTACTTTTATATATTGGCCGGTTTGGGTTGGGTGTGCCAGGGATGAAATCAATTTAATGCTTAATTCCTCTTTTGGGTGGCAATCAACTTAGGTCATTGTTAGGGGATACATCTTCAAACTCCTGCAATAGAGCAGCAACAACACTAAGCAAGACGAGTCAAACATGTTAGTGTTAAAATAAGCCTCTTTGTACAAAAATATGATCATAGGTTGTTTGGCAAAAATTGCTCGTTCAACATCACTTTCTTTTTCATAAAACTTTATGTTTTCTTCTCTTTCTCTTGTGTTCTCACATTTTCTCCTCTCTTTTCTCTTTTTTCAATCTCTCTTTTCTGTTCACTCTCATTTTTAATCCTTAATTAATCCTCATAAGTTTGTTGAGGTGATAATGGTAAAAGAGTGATGAGCTTTTCATTCATTACAAAGAAATATCGATTCTTGAAGCCATCATGCATAACTCGCCTATCAAATTGCCATGATCTTCCTAATATGGCCCGCATACATAGGTACAACATCACATAAAACTTCATCATGGTACCTTCATATAAAAAATGATATGAGCACTTGCTTATTCACCTTAACTTTACCACTCTCATTACTATTGAAGCTTATATGGCCTAGGATGTTTCATAATAGGTAAATTTAGCTTCTCAATCATAGTTGTGCTACCAACATTAGTGCAACTCCCACCATTAATAATCATACTACATATCTTATCTTTGATAAGACATCTTGTCTGACTAGCATTTTTTTCATGTATTTATAGTATAATTACTTAATAATGAGACCGTCTCTTAATTTCTTCCTAACAAGGCTCTACCTTTTGTTGCAATAACTCATTCACACTTAATGATCTTGAAACTAGCTTTTGTGGCCACAACATGCACCATATTCATGGCAACAACCATGTATATACTCCCTTGAAACTAGGAATCCATTGAATTTCATTAAACAAGGTGTCTTTGGTGATGACAAGCATTTCTTACAAGTATTTTCTATATCGTATCTTCATTTCTTCCAAAGAAGGCTTCACCTTTTGTTGCAATAACTCATTCGTAGTTAATGTTCTTGATACTAGCTTGTGTGGCCACAACAGGCATTATATTCATGGCAACAAGCATATATATACTCCTTTGGAACAAGGAATCCATTGAATTTGATTAAATAAGGAATGTTTGATGATGACTAGCATTTCTTTCATGTATTTGTAGTATAATTATTGAATATTGGGAATGACTCTTCATTTCTTCCTAACACAGCTCCACCTTTTATTGCAATAATGCATTCACAATAAATGATCTTGAAAATAGCTTGTGTGCCCATGACAGACACTCATGGAAAGAAGAACATCTATACTCTATTGGAATGAGGAATCCGTTGAATTTTATTATAGAAGGTGTCTTTGGTGATGACAAGCATTTCTTACAAGTATTTTTTAGACCGTCTCTTCATTTCTTCCTAATAAGACTCCACCTTTGGTTGCAATAACTCATTCACAATTAATGTTCTTGATACTAGCTTGTGTGGCCACGACAGGCACTATATTCATGGCAACAAGCACATATATACTCCCTTAGAACAAGGAATCCATTGAATTTGATTAAACAAGGAATGTTTGATGATGACTAGCATTTCTTTCATGTATTTACGGTATAATTACTAAATAATGAGACCATCACTTCATTTCTGCCAAACAAGGCTCCACCTATTGCCACAATAACTCATTTACAATTAATGATCTTGAAAATACCTTGTGTGCCATGACAGGAAAAATATTCATGGCAACAAGCAGATCTATACTTTCATTGAATTTCATTAAATAAGGGAGCCTATGATAATGGCTAGCATTTCTTACAAGTATTTTTGATATAATTACTATATAATGAGACCGTCTATTCATTTCCTCTTAAGAAGTGATAAGAACCCTAGAGATGATTGGTGGAAGGTTTCAAAGGCCCAATAACATGGGCTAGAGCAAAAAGGATCAATGAAGCACTAAATAGGTTGATTAAGGACATTTAAACTAACCAAGCTTTAAATGGTGCCAATTTTG
Organism: Bruguiera sexangula; assembly: GCA_020141445.1. Taxonomy (NCBI): domain Eukaryota; kingdom Viridiplantae; phylum Streptophyta; class Magnoliopsida; order Malpighiales; family Rhizophoraceae; genus Bruguiera; species Bruguiera sexangula. Next base: position 3,538,752 of record JAHLGP010020638.1, on the reverse strand, counting down.
GCTTGAAAGAGAGGCTAGACCTTATTAATATGATAGCATTCCCTCTTAATTAGTAGTTGATTAACTATGTAAGAATTTGACCCTAGGAATTTGTGCCTCTTTAGAATTGCTATCTTAGCCTATGTAAATAGGCACCCTTTGTAAGCTTTAGAGATTAGAAAACTCTGAGAGAAACAAAAAATAAGGGTTTTTCTCTCTCAGTTCTTTTAAGGACTAAATAACTTATCAACAGGTACTTCTTGTGGCATTCCACTTGACTTATCACTCCCAATTCCTTTTTTTTCCGGAGTATAACATCCATATCCTTCTTAAATACCCTAGGTCCGTGTTCTTTTGAATGTTGGGTCTAGGGTTTGTGTTATGAAACTCTGATTTAGCTTTCCTGGTTATTCTTTGATTTCTTATGTGCATTGGGTCCCAGAGCCATGTCTTTTTAGGGTTTTTTTCGCGTCAAGAAGGCTCTACCTTTTGTTGCAATTACTCATTCACACTTAATGATCTTGAAAATAACTTGTGTGCCCACAACAGACATAATATTTATGGAAACAAGCACAACTATACTCCTATCAATTTGGGAATCCATTGAATTTCATTAAACAAGGGAGGCTTTGATAATGACTAGCATTTCTTACAAGTTTTTTTCAGTATAATTACTGAATAATGAGACTGTCTTTTCATTTTCTCCAAAAAAGGCTCCACTCTTATTCACAGTTAATGATCTTGAAAGTAACTTATGTGCCCACAATAGGCACTATATTCATGGTGACAAGCACATCTATACTCCCTTGGAACAAGGAATTGATTGAATTTTATTAAACATAGAGTGTTTAATGACAATTATCATTTCTTTCATGTATTAGCAATATAATTACTAAATAATGAGACCGTCTCTTCATTTCTTCTTAACAAGGCTCCACCTTTTGTTGCAATAACTCATTCATACTTAATGATCTTGAAACTAGCTTATGTGGCCATGACAGACACTATATTCATGGCTATATTCATGGCAATAAGCATGTCTATACTCCTTTGGAAATAAGAATCCATTGAATTTCATTAAACAAGGTGTTTTTAGTGATGACAAACATTTTTTACAAGTATTCTCTACACTGTCTCTTTATTTCTTCCAAAGAAGGCTCCACCTTTTGTTGCAATAACTCATTCACAGTTAATGATCTTGATATTAGCTTGTGTGCCCATGACAAGTACTAAATTCATGGCAACAAGCACATATATACTCCCTTGGAACAGGTAATCCATTGAATTTTATTAAAAAAGAAGTCTTTGATGATGACTAGGATTTCTTTTATGTATTTATGGTATAATTACTGAATAATAAGAATGTCTCTTCATTTCTTCCTAAGACGGCTCCACCTTTTGTTTTAATAATGCATTCACACTTAATGATTTTGAAAATAGCTTGTGTGACTATGACAGACACTATATTCATGACAACAAGCACATTTATACTCTCTTGGAACTAGGAATCTATTGAATTTCATTAAACAAGGTCTCTTTAGTAATGAGAAGCATTGCTTACAAGTATTTTCTAGATAGTCTTTTCATTTCTTCCTAATAAGGCTCTACCTTTTATTGCAATAACTCATTCACAATAAGCATTGTATTCAAGGCAACAAGTACATTTATACTCTCTTGGAACGAGGAATCCATTGAATTTCATTAAACAAGGTGTCTTTAATGATGACTATCATTTCTTATAAGTTTTTTTTACTTACTCGCTAATGAGATCGTCTTTTGTTTTCTTTTTAACAAGGCTTCACTTTTTTGTTGTAATTACTCATTCACAGTTAATGATCTTGAAAATAGCTTGTTTGCCCACAACAGGCACAATATTCATGGTGACAAGCACATATATACTCAAGCCATTGAATTTCATTAAACAAGAGTCTTTGAGAATGACTACCATTTCTTACAAGTATTTTTAGTATAATCAGACCGTTTCTTCATTTCCTCCTAAGAAGTGATGAGAACCCTAGAGATGATTAGTGGAAGGCTTCAAGGGATGCAAGAGGTCCACTGCATATTCTAGAAGGCCCAATAACATAGGCTAGAGCCAAAAAAATCAAAGAAAAACTAAATGGGCTAATTGAGGACATTCATACTAACTAAGCTTCAAATGGTGTGAATTCTAGCTTGAAAGAGAGGCTAGGTCTTATTAATATGATAACATTCACTCCTAATTAGTAGTTTATTGACTATGCAAGAATTTGACCCTAGATAGGAACTCCTCCTAAATAAGGATTTTTCTTAAGGAGGAATTTATGCCTCTTGAGGATTGATTTCATTTCTCCCTTGATTCTTTTAAGAACTAAAGAACTTATCAAGAGGTATTCTTTTATGGCGTTCCAATTGACTTATCACTCCCAATTTCTTTCTTTTCTGAAGTGTGGCGTCCATATCCTTCTTAAATACCTTAGGTTCATGTTCCTTCAAATGTTGGGTCTAGAGTTTGTGTTATGAAACTCTGATTTAGCTTTCTTGGTTGATCTTTGATTCCTTGTGTGTGTAGCCACATCTTTTTGGCATTTTTTTCGCATGAACAAGGCTCCACCTTTTGTTGCAATTGCTCATTCACACTTAATGATCTTGAAAATAGCTTATGTGCCCACAATAGGCACAATATTCATGGCAACAAGCACATCTATACTCCCTTTGATTTGGGAATCCATTAAATTTCATTAAACAAGGGATTCTTTGATAATGTTTAGCATTTCTTACAAGCTTTTTTGGTATAATTATTAAATAATAAGACTATTTTTTCATTTCTTCCGAAGAAGGCCCCACCTTTTGCTACAATAACTCATTCACAGTTAAACATCTTGAAAATTGCTTGTGTGCCCACAACAGACACTTTATTTAAGGCAACAAGCATATCTATACTCACTTGGAATAAAGAATCCATTGAATTTCATTAAACAAGGTGTCTTTGATGATAACTAACATTTTTTCAAGTTTTTTTCTACTTTATTACTGACTAATAAGACCATCTTTTGTTTTCTTCCTAACAACTTTTTGTTGTAATTACTCATTCAAACTTAATGATCTTGAAATTGACTTGTGTGCCCATGATAGACACTAAATTCATGGCAATAGGCACATATATACTCCCTTAGAACAAGTAATCCATTGAATTTCATTAAACAAGAAGTCTTTGATGATGACTAACATTTCTTTCATGTATTTGCGGTATAATTACTGAATAATGAGAATGTCTCTTCATTTCTTCCTAACACGACTGCACCTTTTGTTACAATAATGCATTCACACTTAATGATCATGAAAATAGCTTGTGTGCCCATGACAGATACTATATTGATGGCAACAAACATATCTATACTCTCTTAGAACTAGGAATCTATTGAATTTCATTAAACAACGTGTCTTTGGTGATGACAAACAAGTATTTTTTAGACGATCTCTCCACTTTTCCTAATAAGGCTCTACCTTTTGTTGCAATAACTCATTCACAACAAGCGTTGTATTCAAGGCAACAAGCACATCTATACTCTCTTGGAACAAGGAATCCATTGAATTTCATTAAATAAGGTGTCTTTGATGATGACTAGCATTTCATACAAGTTTTTTCTACTTATTCACTAATGAGACTGTCTTTTGTTTTCTTCCTAACAAGGCTCCACTTTTTTGTTATAATTACTCATTCACAGTTAATGATCTAGAAGATATACTCCCTTAGACCTAGGAATCCATTGAATTTCATCCAACCAAGATTCCTTCATGATGACTAGCATTTCTAATAGTATTTTCCGTATAATTTATGAATAATGAGACCGTCTCTTCATTTCTTCCTAATAATGCTCCACCTTTTGTTGCAATAACTCATTCATAGTTAGTGATCTTGAAAATAGATTGTCTACCCACAACAGGCTCTATATTCATGGCAACAAGCACATGTATACTCCCTTGAAAATAGGAATATGTCGAATGTCATTAAATAAGGTGTCTTTGATGATAATTAGCATTTTTTACAAGTATTTTCTACTTAATTGCTGACTAATGAGACCGTCTTTTGATTTCTTCCTTACAAGGCTCCACTTTTTGCTATAATTACTCATTTACACTTAATGACCTTGAAAATAACTTGTGTGCCCACAACAGGCACAATATTCATGGCAACAAGCACATCTATACTCCCTTTGATTTGGGAATCCATTATATTTTATTACACAAGGGAGTCTTTGATAATAGCTTGTTTGCACACAAGAAGCACAATCTTCATGTCTATGATCACATCTATACTCCCTTGGATTTGGGAATCTATTGAATTTCATGAAACATGGGGTCTTTGATGATGACAAACATTTCTTTCATGTATTTACGGTATAATTACTAAATAATAAGATTGTCTCTTCATTTCTTCCTAACAAGGCTCCACCTTTTGCTGCAATAACTCATTCACATTAAATGATCTTGAAAACTAGCTTGTGTGGCCATGACAGCCACTATATCACGACAACAAGCACGTCTATACTCCCTTGGAACTAGGAATCCATTGAATTTTGTTAAATAAGGTGTCTTTCGTGATGACAAACATTTCTTACTAATAAGGCTCCACCCTTTATTGTAATTACTCATTCACAGTTAAAGACCTTGAAAATTGCTTGTGTGCCCACATCAGGCACTTTATTCAAGGCAGCAACACATTTACACTCCCTTAGAACAAGGAATCCATTGAATTTCATTAAACAAGGTTTCTTTGATGATGACTAACATTTCTTTCATGTATTTGCGGTATAATTACTGAATAAAACGAATGTCTCTTCATTTCTTCCTAACATGGCTCCACCATTTGTTGCAAGAATGCATTAACATTTAATGATCTTGAAAATAGCTTGTGTGCCCATGACAAACACTATATTCATGGCAGCAAGCACATCTATTCTCCCTTGGAACTAGGAATCCATTCAATTTCATTAAATAAGGTGTCTTTGATGATGACTAGCATTTCCTAAAAATATTTTCTACTTAATTACTGACTAATGAGACTGTCTCTTGATTTTTACTTAACAAGGCTCCACTTTTTTGCTATAATTACTCATTCACACTTAATGATCTTGAAAATAACTTGTGTGCCCACAACAGGCACAATATTTATGGCAACAAGTACATCTATACTTGGTTTAATTACTAAATAATGAGACCATTTCTTCATTTCCTCCTAAGAAGGCTCCACCTTTTGTTGCAATAACTCATTTATAGTTAATGATCTTAAAAATAGCTTGTGTGCCCACAAAAGGAACTATATTCATGGCAAGAAGCACATTTATACTCCCTTGAAACAAGGAATTCATTGAATTTCATTAAACAAGTCTTTGATGATGACTAGCATTTCTTTCATGTATTTGTGTTATAATTACTAAATAATGAGACTGTCTCATCATTTCTTCCTAAGAATGCTCCACCTTTTGTTGTAATAACTCATTCACACTTAATCATCTTCAAAATAGCCTATGTGGCCACAACAGACACTATATTCATGGCAACAGACACATCTATACTCTCTTGGAACTAGAAATCCGTTGAATTTCTTTAAACTAGGTGTGTTTGGTGATGGCAAGCATTTGTTACAAGTATTTTCCACTTAATTACTGACTAATGAGACCGACTCTTGATTTCTTCACAACAATGCTCCACTTTTTGTTGTAATTACCCATTCACACTTAATGATGCTAAAAATAGCTTATGTGCCCACAACAGGCACTATATTCAAGGTAACAAGCACATCTATACTAACTTAGAACTAAAAATCCGATGAATTTCAATAAATAAGGAGTCTTTGTTGATGGCTAGCATTTGTTACAAGTATTTTCTACTTAATTACTGACTAATGTGTCTATCTCTTGATTGTTTCCTAACAAGGCTCTACTTTTTGTTGTAATTACACATTCACACTTAATTATCTTGAAAATAGCTTGTATGCTTACAACAAGCACTATATTCATGGAACCAAGCATATCTATACTTTCTTGGAACAAAGAATCCATTCAATTTCGTCCAACAACAAGTCCTTGACGATGACTAGCATTTCTTGCAAGTATTTTCATTGTAATTACTGAATAATGAGACTGTCTCTTTGTTTATTCCTAATAAGGTTCTACCTTTTGTCGCAATAACTCATTCATAATAAAAGATCTTCAAAATAGCTTTTGTGCCCACAACAAACACTATATTCACAACAACAAGCACATCTATACTTACTTGGAACAAGGAATCTATTGAATTTCATTAAATAAGGTATCTCTGATGATGAGTAGCATTTCTTACAAGGTTTTTCTACTTAATTACTGACTAATGAAACTGTCTCTTGATTTTGTTCCTAACAAGGCTCCACTTTTTGCTATAATTATTCATTGACACTTAATGATCTTGAAAATAACTTATATACACACAAGAAGCACAATATTCAGGTCAACGAGCACATCTATACTCCATAAGAATTGGGAATCCAATGAATTTCATTAAACAAGGGAGTCTTTGATAATAACTAGCATTTCTTACAAGAATTTTTGCTATAATTACTGAATAATGAGACCGTCTCTTCATTTCTTCCTAAGAAGGCTCCATATTTTGTTGCAATAACTCATTCACAATTAATGATCTTGAAAATAGCTTGTGTGCCCATAACAAGCACTATATTCATGACAGCAAGCACATATATACTCCTTTGGAACAAAGAATCCATTGAATTTCATTAAACATGGAGTCTTTGATGATGACTAGCATTTCTTTCATGTATTTGCGGTATAATTACTAAATAATGAGACCACCTCTTCATTTCTTCCTAACAAGGCTCCACCTTTTGCTGCAATAACTCTTTCACATATAATAATCTTGAAACTAGCTTATGTGGCCACGATAGACATTATATTTATTGCAACAAGCACATCTATATGCCCATGGAACTAGGAATCCATTGAATTTCATTAAACAAGGTGCCCTTAGGGATGACAAGCATTTCCTACAAGTATTTTCTAGATTGTTTCTTCATTTCTTCCTAATAAGGCTCCACCTTTTGTTGCAACAACTTATTCATAGTTAAAGATCTTGAAAATAGCTTGTGTGCCTACAACAGGCACTTTATTCAATGTAACAAGCATATCTGTACTCCTTTGCATCAAGGAATCCATTGAATTTCATTAAAGAAGGTGTCTTTGATGATAACTAGCATTTCTTACAAGTTTTTTCTACTTCATTGCAAACTAGTGAGACCGTCTTTGGTTTTTTTCCCAATAAGGCTGCACTTTTGTTGTAATTACTTATTCAAACTTAATGATCTTGAAACTAACTTGTGTGTGAATGATAGGCATTATATTCATGGTAATAAGCACATATATACTCCCTTGGAATAAGCAATCCATTCAATTTCATCAAACAAGAAGTTTATGACGATGACTAGCATTTCTTTCATGTATTTGCAGTATAATTACTAAAAAATGAGAATGTCTCTTCATTTCTTTCTAACACGGCTCCACCTTTTGTTGCAATAATGCATTCACATTTAATGATCTTGAAAATAGCTTGTGTGCCCATGATACACACTATATTGATGGCAACAAGCACATCTATACTGTATTGGAACTAGGAATCTGCTGAATTTCATTAAACAAGGTGTCTTTGATGATGATTAGCATTTCTTACAAGTATTTTCTACTTAATTACTGACTAATGAAACCTTCTTTTGATTTCTTCCTAAATAGGCTCCACTTTTTGCCATAATTACTCATTCACACTTAATGATCTTGAAAATAGCTTGTGAGCCCACAACAAGCACAATATTCATGGCAACAAGTACATCTATACTCCCTTAGAACTAGGAATTCATTAAATTTTTTTAAACAATGTGTCCTTGATGACAACTAGCATTTCTTACAAGTATTTTCTACTTAATTACTGACTAATGAGACTGTCTCTTGATTTCTTCCAAACAAGGCTTTGCTTTTTGCTATAATTACTTATTCACACTTAATGATCTTAAAAATAGCTTGTGAGCCCACAATAGGCACAATATTCATGGCAACTAGCACATCTATAATCCTTTGGATATAAGAATCTATTGAATTTCATTAAATAAGGGAGTCTTTGATAATGACTAGCATTTCTCACAAGTATTTTTGATATAATAAATGAATAATAAAACCATCCCTTTATTTCCTCCTAAGAAGGCTCCACCTTTTATCGCAATAACTCAATGCCTATTAATTATCTTAAAAATAGCTTGTGTGCCCATGACAGACTCTATATTCATGAAAACAAGCACATCTATACTCACTTGGAACTAGGAATTTGTTAAATTTCACTAAACAAGGAGTTTTTGGAGATGACAAGCATTTCTTACAGGCTTTTTCTAGATCATCTCTTCATTTCTTCCTAATAAGACTCGACCTTTTGTTGGAATAACTCATTCTCAACAAGCATTGTATTCAAGGCAACAAGTACATCAATACTTTCTTGGAACAAGGAATCCATTAAATTTCATTAAACAAGGTGTCTTTGATGATGACTAGCATTTCTTACAAGTTTTTTCTACTTACTCACTCACTAATGAGTCTGTCTTTAGTTTTTTTCCTGATAAGGCTCCACTTTTTGCTGTAAATATTCATTCACACTTAATGGTGCTAAAAACATACTCCCTTGGAACTAGGAATTCATTGAATTTCATCCAACAACAAATGCTTGATGATGCTAAGTATTTTTGGCATTATTATTGAATAATTAAATTGTCTCTTCATTTCATTCAAATAAGACTCCACCTTTAGTTACAATAACACATTCACACTTAATGATCTTAAAAATAGCTTGTGAGCCCACAACAGGCATAATATTTATGGCAACAAGCACATCTATGCTCCTTTAGAACTAGGAATTCGTTGAATTTCATTAAACAAGGTGTATTTGATGATGACTAGCATTCCTTACAAGTTTTTTCTACTTACTCACTCACTAATGAGTCTATCTTTAGTTTTCTTCCTGATAAGGCTCCACTTTTTGTTGTAAATATTCATTCACACTTAATGGTGCTAAAAACATACTCCCTTGGAACTAAGAATCTATTGAATTTCATCTAACAACGAGTGCTTGATGATGCTAAGTATTTTTGGCATTATTATTGAATAATTAAATTCTCTTCATTTCATTCAAATAAGACTCCACCTTTAGTTACAATAACACATTCACACTTAATGATCTTAAAAATACCTTGTGAGCCCACAATAGGCATAATATTTATGGCAACAAGCACATCTATGCTCCTTTAGAACTAGGAATTCGTTGAATTTCATTAAATAAGGTGTCTTTGATGATGACTAGCATTTCTTACAAGTTTTTTCTACTTACTCACTCACTAATAAGACTATCTATTGATTTCTTCCTAACTAGGCACCATTTTTTTTGTACTTACTCATTTACAATTAATGATCTTGAAAATATACTCCTTTGGACCTACAAATCCATTGAATTTCATCCAACTAGGAGTCCTTGATGATAACTAGCATTTCTTACAAATATTTTCTATATAATTACTAAATAATGAAATCGTCTCTTCATTTCTTCTTAATAAGGCTCTACCTTTTGTTGTTGATTTTACTCATTCATAATTAATGATCTTGAAAATAACTTATGTGCCCACAACAGACACTATATTATTGGCAACAAGCACATTTATACTCCCTTGGAACAAGGAATCCATTTAATTTCTTTAAACATGGAGTTTTTGATGATAACTAGCATTTCTTTCATTTATTTGCAGTATACTTATTGATTAATCAGACCATCTCTTGATTTCTTCTTAACAAGGCTCCACTTTTTGCTATAATTACTCATTCACACTTAATGATCTTAAAAATAGCTTGTGAGCCCACAATAGGCATAATACTCATGGCAACAAGCACATCTATACTCCCTTGGAACTAGGAATCCATTGAATTTCATTAAACAAGGTGTCTTTAATGATGACTAGAATTTCTTACAAGTTTTTTCTACTTACTTACTCACTAATAAGACTCTCTTTTGATTTCTTCCTAACTAGGCACCAGTTTTTTTTTTTGTACTTACTTATTCACAGTTAATGATCTTGAAAATATACCCCCTTGGACCTAGGAATCCATTGAATTTCATCCAACTAAGAGTCCTTGATGATGACTAGCATTTCTTACAAATATTTTTTATATAATTACTAAATAATAAAATCGTCTTTTCATTTCTTCTTAATAAGGCTCTACCTTTTGTTGATGATCTTACTCATTCACAGTTAATGATCTTAAAAATAGCTTGTGTGCCCATAATAGGCACTATATTATTGGCAATAAACAAATTTATACTCCCTTGGAACAAGGAATCCATTTAATTTCTTTAAACATGAAGTCTTTGATTATGACTAGCATTTCTTTCATTTATTTGCAGTATAATTATTGATTAATGAGACCATCTCTTTATTTCTTCCTAACAAGGCTCTACTTTTTGCTATAATTACTCATTCACATTTAATGATCTTAAAAATAACTTATGAGCCCACAATAGGCACAATATTCATGGCAACAAGCACATCTATACTCCCTTAGAACTAGGAATCCATTGAATTTCATTAAACAAGGTGTCATTGATGATGACTAGCATTTCTTACAAGTATTTTCTACTTAATTACTAACTAGAGAGACTGTCTGATGAAAACCATACAAATGATGGGTTTTAATGGATACAAGAGGTCCATTGCACATTCCAGAAGGCCTAATAACACGAGCTAGAGTTTTAATTGATGCAAGAGGTCCATTGCACATTCCAGAAGACCCAATAACACAAACTAGAGCCAGAAAGATGAAAGAAGTACTAAATGGGCTGATTAAGGATGTTTAGGACAACAAAGTTTCAAATGGTATGAATTCAAGCTTAAAAGAGAGTCCAAGCTTTATTAATATCATTAGAGTACTTAAAGTGTTAGGACTAAGTAATAGCAATCACTCCAAATTAGGAGTTTATTTTTAGTGTAAGAATTTGTACCTAGATAGGAATTCCTCCTAAATAAGGAATTGTCTTAAGTAGGAATTTGTACCTCTTTAGGATTGTTATATTAGCCTATAAATAGGCACCCCTTGTAACATCAAAAAATCAAATCAGACAACTTTGAGTGAAATAGAAAGCAAGGGTTTTTCTCCCTCAATTCTTTTGAGAACTAAAGAACATATCAAGAGGTACTTCTTATGGCGTTCAAATTGACTTATCACTTCCAATTCCTTTCTTTTCTAGAGTGTGGCGTCCATATCCTTCTTTAATACCCTAGGTTTGTATTCCTTTTAATGTTGGGTCTAGGGTTTATGTTATTAAACTCTAATTTAGCTTTCATAGTTGTTCCTCGATTCCTTGTGTGTGTTGGGTCCCTAAGCCATGTCTTTTTGGGGTTTTCCGCATTAGTTGGTATCAGAGCCTGGCTCTAAATCAGAAGAAATAATATGACTTCAAAAGATAAAGGTACTGCTCAAGAGGGAGCTATTGACATATCCTTTATGATCAAAGCTATGCAACAACTATTTGAGCACATGAACACCAAATTTGATGATATGAAAGAGAGGATGAAGGAGCAAGCTAATACAATATCAGAGTTACAAAGGAGGTACAAAGAATATAAGGCTCCTAAAGTAAGAAGAAAATTGAAATGTTCTTATGACCATGAAGATGATGATTTTGTGCCATCTTTAAAGGGTGAAAGTGATGGAGAAAATTATCCAGTTAATGGAGTAGCTCTCATCACAAGGCGAGCATTGAATATGCAAGTGAAGGAAGAAAATGAGGTGCAACGAGATAACAACTTTCAGACAAGGTGTCTCATCAAAGATAAGGTATGTAGTATGATTATTGATGATGGGAGTTGCACTAATGTTACTAATGCAATGATGGTTGAGAAACTAAATTTACCTACTATGAAGCATCCTAGGCCATATAAGCTTCAATGGATGAATGAGAGTGATGAAGTCAAGGTAAATAAGTAGGTGCTTGTGTCATTTTCTATCGAAAGGTACCATGATGAAGTTTTATGTGATGTTATACTTATGTAAGCAGGCCATATTCTATTAGGAAGACCATGGCAGTTTGATAGGCGAGTTATGCATAATGGATTCAAGAATCGATATTTCTTTGTAATGAATGAAAAACCCATCACTCTTATACCATTATCTCCTCAATAGGCTTATGAGGATCAATTAAGGATTAAAAATGAGAGTGAACAGAAAAGAGAGAAAAGAGAGGAGAAAACATGATAACACAAGAGAAAAAGAAGAAAACAGAAAGTTGTTATACAAAAGAAAGTGACGTCAAAAGAGCAATTTTTTCCAAACAACCTATGATCATGCATTTCTATAAAGAGGGTTATTTTAACATTAATAAGTTTGACTTGTCGTTGCCTAATGTTGTCATTATTCTATTGTAGGAATTTAAAGATGTATTCCTTGACGATGTCCCAAGTGGATTGCCACCTAAGAGAGGAATTTAGCCTCAAATTGATTTCATCCCTAGTGCATCCATTCCAAACCAGCCAGCATATAGGAGCAATCCCAATGAGACAAAGGAGCTTCAAAGGCAAGTTGAGCAACTTATTTCAAAAGGGTATGTAAGGGAAAGCATGAGTCCTTATGCAATTCCTATCCTACTTGTACAAGCAAAGTTGAACAAAAGACATGCTAAATGGATCAAATTCATTCAGACCATTCCTTACATCATTAAGTACAAAGAAGGTGATGATTCAAGGATGAATCTTTTTTAGGAAAGAGGGAATGATGAGAACAGTATAGATGATGGGTAGAAGGTTTCAATGGATGCAAGAGGTCCATTGCACATTCCAAAAGGCCCAATAACAAGAGGTAGAGCTTCAATCGATGCAAGAAGTCCATTGCACGTTCTATAAGACTCAATAACATGAGTTGGAGTCAAAAAGATGAAAGAAGCACTAAATGGGCTGATTAAGGACATTTAGGCTAACCAAGCTTCAAATGGTGTGAATTCAAGCTTGAAAGAGATTCCAGGCCTTATTAATATCATTGGAGTACTTAAAGTGTTAGGACTAAGTAATAGCAATCACTCTAAATTAAGAGTTTATTTTCTATGTAAGAATTTGTACCTAGATAGGAATTCCCCCTAAATAAGGAATTGTCCTAAGTAGGAATGTGTACCTCTTTAGGATTGTTATCTTACCCAATAAATAGGCACCCTTTGTAACATTATAAAATCAAATCAGACAACTTTAAGTGAAATAAAAAGTAAGGGTTTTTCTCCCTTGGTTCTTTTGAGAACTAAAAAACATATCAATAGGTACTTTTTGTGGCATTTAAATTGACTTATCACTCTCAATTCCTTTCTTTTCTGGAGTGTGGCGTCCATATCCTTATTTAATACCCTTGGTTCATATTCCTTTGAATGTTGGGTCTAGGGTTTGTGTTATTAAACTTTGATTTAGCTTTCCTGGTTGTTCCTTGATTCCTTATGTGCGTTAGTTCCCTAAACCACGTCTTTTTCGAGTTTTCTGCATCAGTTGTATTCAAGGCAATAAGTACATCAATACTCTCTTGGAACAAGGAATCCATTGAATTTCATTAAACAAAGTATCTTTGATGGTGATTAGTATTTCATACAAGTTTTTCCAACTTACTTACTCACTAATAAGTCCATCGTTAGTTTTCTTCCTAATAGGGTTTTGCTTTTTGGTGTAAATACTCATTCATAATTAATGATGTTGAAAACATACTCCCTCGGAACTAGGAATCCATTGAATTTCATCCAACAATGAGTGCTTAATGATGCCGAGCATTTATTACAAGTATTTTCCACATAATTACTGAATAATGAGACCCTTTCTTCATTTCTTCCAAATAAGGCTCCACCATTGGTGCAATAACACATTGACAGTTAATGATCTTGAAAATAGCTTATGTGCCCACAACAGGCATAATATTAATGGCAACAAGCACATCTATACTCCCTTGGAACTAGGAATCTATTGAATTTCATTAAACAAGGTGTCTTTGATGATGACTAGCATTCTTTACAAGTATTATCTACTTAATTACTGATTAATGAGACTGTCTCCTAATTTCTTCCTAACAATGCTCCATTTTTTGCTATATTACTCATTCAAAGTTAATGATCTCGCAAATAGCTTGTGTGCCCACAATAGGCACAATATTCTTGGCAAGAAGCACATCTATACTCCCTTGTAACTAGGAATCTATTGAATTTAATTAAACAAGGTGTCTTCAATGATGACTAGCATTTCTTACAAGTATTTTCTACTTAATTTCTAACTAATTAGATCGTCTCTTGACTTCTTCCTAACAGGGCTACACTTTTTACTATAATTACTCATTCAAACCTAATGATCTTGAAAATAACTTATGTGCCCATAATAGGCACAATATTCATGACAACAAGCACATCTATACTCCCTTGGAACTAGGAATCCAATGAATTTCTTTAAACAAGGTGACTTTGATGATGACTAGGATTTCTTACAAGTTTTTTCTATTTACTTACTCACTAATAAGATTGTCTTTTGACTTCTTCCTAACCAAGCTTCACTTTCTTTTTTGTACTTACTCACTCACAGTTAATGATCTTGGAAATATACTCCCTTAGACCTAGAAATCCATTGAATTTCATCCAACCAAGAGTCCTTGATGATGACTAGCATTTTTTACAAATATTTTCTATATATATATATTTAATAATGAAACTGTCTCTTCATTTCTTCCTAATAAGGCTCTACCTTTTGTTAACGATCTTACTCATTCACAGTTAATGATGTTAAAAATAGCTTGGTAACCATAACAGACACTATATTATTGGCAACAAGCACATCTATACTCCCTTGGAACAAGGAATCGATTTAATTTCTTTAAATATGAAGTTTTTGGTGATGACTAGCATTTCTTTCATTTATTTGCAATATAATTACTGATTAATGAGACCGTCTCTTCATTTCTTCCTAACAAGGCTCCACTTTTTACCATAATTCCTCATTCAAACTTAATGATCTCGAAAATAGCTTATGAGCCCACAACAGGCACATCTATGCTCCCTTGGAACTAGGAATCCGTTGAATTTAATTAAACAAGGTGTCCTTGATGATGAGTAGTATTTCTTACAAGTATTTTCTACTTAATTACTAACTAATGAGATAGTCTCTTGATTTCTTCCTAACAAGGCTGTGCTTTTTGCTATAATTACTCATTCACACTTAATGATCTTGAAAATAGCTTGTGTGCCCATAACAAGTACAATATTCTTGGCAAAAAGCACATATATACTCCCTTGGAACTAGGAATCCGTTGAATTTCTTTAAACAAGGTGTCTTCGATGATGACTAGCATTTCTTACAAGTATTTTCTGCTTAATTTTTGACTAATGAGACTGTCACTTGACTTCTTCCTAACAAGGCTACACTTTTTGCTATAATTACTCATTCAAACCTAATGATCTTCAAAATAGCTTGTGTGCCCACAACAGGCACAATATTCATGACAACAAGCACATCTATACTCCCTTGGAACTAGGAATCTACTGAATTTCTTTAAACAAGGTGTATTTGATGATGACTAATATTTCTTACAAGTTTTTTCTACTTACTCACTAATAAGACTGTCTTTTCATTTCTTCTTAACAGGGCTTCACTTTTTTTTGTACTTACTCATTCACAATTAATGATCTTGAAAATATACTACCTTGGACCTAGGAATCCATTAAATTTCGTCCAACCAGGAGTCCTTGTTGATGACTAGCATTTCTTACAAATATTTTCTATATAATTACCGAATAATAAGACCATCTCTTTATTTCTTCCAAATAAGGCTCCACCTTTAGTTGCCATAATACATTGATAGTTAATGATCTTCAAAATAGCTTGTGTGCCAACAACAGGCACTATATTCATGGCAACAAGCACATCTATACTCTCTTGGAACTAGGAATTTGTCAAATTTCATTAAACAAGGTGTCTTTGATGATGACTAGCATTTCTTACAAGTATTTTCAACTTAATTACTAACTAATGAGATCATCTCTTGATTTCTTTCTAACAAGGCGCCAATTTTTGCTATAATTACTCATTCAAGCTTAATGATCTTGAAAATAACTTGTGTGCCCACAACAGGCACAATATTCTTGGCAAGAAGCACATCTATACTCCCTTAGAATTAGGAATCTATTAAATTTCATTAAACAAGATGTCTTCGACGATGACTAGCATTTCTTACAAGTATTTTCTACTTAATTTTTGACTAATGAGGTTGTCTCTTGACTTCTTCCTAACAAGGCTACACTTTTTATAATTACTCATTCAAGCTTAATGATCTTGAATCAAGTTTAAGTGCCCATAACAAGCATAATATTCATGACAACAAGTACATCTATATTCCGTTAGAATTAAGAATCCATTGAATTTCTTTAAACAAGGTGTCTTTTATGATGACTAGCATTTCTTACAAGTTTTTTCTACTTACTTACTTACTAAGATGACAGTCTTTTTATTTCTTCCTAACAAACTCCAATTTTTTTGTACTCACAGTTAATGATCTTGAAAATATACTCCCTTGGACCTAAGAATCCATTGAATTTCATCCAACTAGGAGTCCTTGATGATGACTAGCATTTCTTACAAATATATTTTTTTTAATTACTGAATAATGAGACCATCTCTTCATTTCTTCCAAATAAGGCTCCACCTTTAGTTGCAATAACACATTTACAGTTAATGATCTTGAAAATAGCTTGTGTGCCAACAATATGCACTATTTTCATGGCAACAAGCACATTTATACTCCCTTAGAACTAGGAATCCATTGAATTTCATTAAATAAGGTGTCTTTCATGATGACTAGCATTTCTTACAAGTATTTTCTACTTAATTACTAACTAATGAGACCGTCTCTTGATTTCTTCCTAACAAGGCTCCACTTTTTGCTATAATTACTCATTCAAACTCAATGATCTTAAAAATAGCTTGTGTGCCCACAACAGGCACAATATTCTTGGCAAGAAGCACATCTATACTCCCTTGGAACTAGGAATCCGTTGAATTTCATTAAACAAGGTGTCCTTGATGATGACTAGCATTTCTTACAAGTATTTTCTACTTAATTACTGACTAATGAGACCGTCTCTTGATTTCTTTCTAACAAGGCTTAGCTTTTTGCTATGATTACTCATTACATTTAGTGATCTAGAAAATAGCTTGTGTGCTCACAATAGGCACTATATTATTGGCAACAAGCACATTTACACTCCCTTGGAACAAGGAATCCATTTAATTTCTTTAAACATGAAGTCTTTGATGATGACTAGCATTTCTTTCATTTATTTGTGGTGTAGTTACTAATTAATGAGACCATCTATTCATTTGTTTCTAACAAGGCTCCACCTTTTGTTACAATAACTCATTCACACTTAATGATCTTGAATCTAGCTTGTGTGGCCACGACAAGCACTATATTCATGACAACTAGCATGTCTATACTCCTTTGGAACTAGGAATCCTTTGAATTTCATTAAACAAGGTGTCTTTGGTGATGACAAGCATTTCTCACAAGTATTTTCTAAATCATATGTACATTTTTTCCTAATAAGGCTCAACCTTTTGTTGCAATAACTCATTCATAGTTAAAGATCTTGAAAATAGCTTGTGTGCCCATAACAAGCACTTTATTCAAAGCAACAAGCACATCTATACTCACTTGGAATAAAGAATCCATTGAATTTCATTAAACAAGGTGTATTTGATGATAACTAGCATTTCTAGATCATCTATACATTTCTTCCTAATAAGGCTCCACCTTTTGTTGTAGTAACTCATTCATAGTTAAAGATCTTAAAAATAGCTTGTGTGCCTACTACAGACCATTTATTCAAGGCAACAAGCACATCTATACTCCATTAGAACAAGGAATCCATGGAATTTCATTAGACAAGCTGATGAGAACCATAGAGATGATGGGTGGAAGGCTTCAATAGATGTAAGAGATCCATTGCACATTTTAGAAGGCCCAATAGCATGAGCTAGAGCTTCAATCGATGCAAGAGGTCCATTGCACATTCTAGAAGGCCCAATAACAGGAGTTAGAACTTCAGTCGATGCAAGAGGTCCATTGTACATTGTAGAAGGCCTAATAATATGAGCTAAAGCTAGAAAGATGAAAGAAGCACTAAATGGGCTGATTGAGGACATTTAGCCCAACCAAGCTTCAAATGGTGCGAATTCAAGTTTGAAAGAGAGTCCAGGCCCAATTAATATAATTAGAATACTTCAAGGGACAACCAGGAAAGTTAAATCATAGTTTAATAACACAAACCCTAGACCCAACATTTGAAGGAACATAAACCTAAGGTATTTAAAGAAGGATATGGATGCCATACTCTAGAAAGGAAAGGAATTGAAAGTGATAAGTTGAGTTGAATGCCACAAGAAGAAGTACCTCTTGATAAGTTCTTTAGTTCTCAAAAGAACTGAGGGAGAAAATCTCTTACTTTCTATTGCACTCAAAGTTGTCTAATCTATTGTTTAATGTGATTTTTCAAAGCTTACAAGGGGTGCCTATTTATAGGCTAAGATAACAATTCTAAAGAGGTACAAATTCCTATATAAGACAATTCCTTATTTAGGAGGAATTCCTATCTAGGTATAAATTCTTACACAGAAAATAAACTCTTAATTTGGAGTGACTATTATTACTTAGTCCTAACACTTTAAGTACTCCAATGATATTAATAAGGCCTAGACTCTCTTTTAAGCTTGAATTCACACTATTTGAAACTTGGTTGGCCTGAACATCCTTAATTAGCCCATTTAGTGCTTCTTTCATCTTTCTAGCCCTAACTTGTGTTATTGGGCCATTTGGAATGTGCAATGGACCTCTTGCATTGACTAAAGCTCTAGCTCATGTTATTGGGCCTTTTGGAATATGCAATGGACCTCTTGCATCAATTAAAGCTCTAGCTCGTGCTATTGGGCCTTCTGGAATGTGCAATGGATCTCTTGCATCTATTGAAGCCTTTCACCCATCATCTCTACAATTCTTATCACAAAGTGTGTTTGATGGTAACTAGCATTTCTTACAATTTTTTTCTACTTCGTTACTAACTAATGAGACTATCTTTTGTTTTCTTTCTAACAAGACTCCACGTTTGTTGTAATTACTCATTCAAACTTAATGATCTTAAAACTAGCTTGTGTGCCCACAACAAGCTCTATATTCATGGCAATAAGCACATATATACTTCCTTGGAACAAGGAATCCATTGAATTTCATTAAACAAGGAGTCTTTGAAGATAACTAGCATTTTTTTCATGTATTTGTAGTATAATTACTAAATAATGAGAATGTCTCTTCATTTCTTCCTAAGACTGCTCCACCTTTTGTTGTAATACTGCATTCACACTTAATGATCTTGAAAATAGTTTATGCACCCATGACAAATACTATATTCATGGCAACAAGCACATCTATACTCTCTTAGAACTAGAAATCCCTTGAATTTCATAAAGTAAGGTGTCTTTGGTGATGACAAGCATTTTTACAAGTATTTTCTAGACCTTCTCTTTATTTCTTCCTAATAAGGCTTCACCTTTTGTTGCAATAACTCATTCTCAGTAGGCGTAGTATTCAAGGCAATAAGCACATTTATACTCTCTTAGAATAAAGAATCCATTGAATTTCATTAAACAAGGTGTCTTTGGTGATGAGTAGCATTGATTACAAGTTTTTTCTACTTACTCACGAATGAGACCATCTTTTGTTTTCTTCCTAACTAGGCTCCACCTTTTTGTTGTAAATACTCATTCACACTAAATGATCTTGAAAATATTCTCCCTTGGAACTAGGAATCCGTTGAATTTCATCCAACAACAAGTGCTTGAAGATGACGAGTATTTCTTACAAGTATTTTCAGCAAAATTACTGAATAATGAGACTATTTCTTCATTTCTCCACCTTTTGTTGCAATAAGTTATTCACAGTTAATGATCTTGAAAATAGCTTGTGTGCTCACAATAGGCACTTTATTCAAGGCAACAAGCACATCTACTCTCCCTTGGAACAAGGAATCCCTTGAATTTCCTTAAACAAGGTGTCTTTGATGATGACTAGCATTTCTCACAACTTTTTTTCTACTTCATTACTGACTAATGAGACTGTCTTTTGTTTTCTTCCTAATGAGGCTCCACTTTTTGTTGTAATTACTCATTCAAACTTAATGATCTTGAAACTAGCTTTTGTGCCCAAAACAAACATTATATTCACAGCAACAAACACGTATGTACTCCTTTAGAACAAGGAATCCATTGAATTTCATTAAACAAGGAGTCTTTCACGATGACAAGAATTTCTTCCATGTGTTTACGGTATAATTACTAAATAATGAGACCATCTATTCATTTCTACCTAATAAGGCTCCACCTTTTGTTGCAATAACTTATTCATAGTTAAAAATTTTCAAAACAGCATGTGTGCCCCCTCCAGGCACTTTATTCAAGGTAACAAGCACCTCTATACTCCCTTGGAACAAGGAATCCATTGAATTTCATTAAAAAAGGTGTCTTTGGTGATGACAAGCACTTCTTAGAAGTATTTTCTAGATTGTCTCTGCATTTATTCCCAATAAGGCTCCGCCTTTTGTTGCAATAACTCATTCATAGATAAAGATCTTGAAAATTGCTTGTGTGCCTGCAACAAGCACTTTATTCAAGACAATAAGCACATCTATACTCCCTTAGAACAAGGAATCCATTGAATTTCAATAAACCATGTGTCTTTGAAGATGACTAGCATTTCTCACAAGTTTTTTCTACTTCATTATTGACTAATGAGACCGTCCTTTGTTTTCTTCCTAACAAGGCTCCACTTTTTTTTGTAATTACTCATTCAAATTTAATGATCTTAAAACTAGCTTGTGTGCCTAAGACAGACATTATGTTCATGGCAATAAATACATATATACTCCATTGGAACAAGGAGTCCAATAAATTTAATTAAACAAGGAGTCTTGCATAATGACTAGCATTTCTTTCATATATTTGTGTTATAGTTACTGAATGTTGAGAATGTCTCTTGATTTCTTCCTAACACGACTCCACCTTTTGTTGCAATAATGCATTCACACTTAATGATCTTGAAAATAGCTTGTGTGCCCATGACAAACACTATATTTAAGGCAACAAGCACATTTATACTCCCTTGGAACTAGGAATCCATTGAATTTCATGAAACAAGGTGTCTTTGATGATGATTAGCATTTCTTATAAGTTTTTTCTACTTCATTACTAACTAATGAGACTGTCTTTTTTTTTTTTCTTCCTAACAAGGCTCCACTTTTTGTTGTAACTTCTCATTTGAACTTAATGATCTTGAAACTAGCTTATGTGCTCATGACAAGCACTATATTCATTACAACAAGCACATATATACTCCCTTAGAACAAGGAATCCATTGAATTTCATTAAACAAGGAGTCTTTGATGATGAATAACATTTTTTTCATGTATTTACGGTATAATTACTGAATAATTAGAATGTCTCTTGATTTCTTCCTAACATAGCTTCACCTTTTGTTGCAATAATGCATTCACACTTAATGATGTTGACAATAGCCTATGTGCCTACAAAAGGCACTATATTCATGGCAACAAGCATATCTATACTCCCTCGGAACTAGGAATCTATTGACTTTCATTAAACTAGGTGTCTTTGGTGATGACAAGCATTTCTTACAAGTTTTTTTCTACTTAATTACAGACTAATGAGACCGTTTGTTGATTTCTTCCTAACATGGCTCCACTTTTTGTTGTAATTACGCATTGACACTTAATGATCAAAATAGCTTATATGCCCACATCAAGCATTATATTCATGCCAAGAAGCGCATCTATACTCCCTTGGAACAAGGAATCCATTGCATTTCATCCAACAATGAGTCCTTGATGATGACTAGCATTTCTTACAAGTATTTTTGGTATAATTACTAAATAATGAGATTGTCTCTTCATTTCTTCCTAATAAGGCCCCACCTTTTGTTGCAATAACCCATTCATAGTTAAAGATCTTCAAAATACCTTGTGTGCCCACAACAGGCACTATATTCCTAGAAACAAGCTCATCTATACTCCCTTGGAACAAGGAATCAATTGAATTTCATTAAACAAGGTATCTTTGATGATGACTAGCATTTCTTATAAGTTTTTTCTACTTAATTATTGACTAATGAGACTGTCACTTAATTTCTTGCTAACTAGACCCCACTTTTTGCTATAATTACCCATTGGCACTTAATGATTTTGAAAATAGCTTGTGTGCACACAACAAGCACAATATTCATGACGATGAGCACATCTATACTCCCTTGGAATTGGGAATCCATTTAATTTCATTAAACAAGGGAGTAATTTATAATGAATAGCATTTCTTACAAGTATTTTTGGTATAATTACTAAATAATGAGATTGTCTCTTTATTTCTTCCTAATAAGGCTCTAACTTTTGTTTCAATAACTCATTCACAGTTAATGATCTTAAAAATAGCTTGTGTTCCACATCAAGCATTATATTAATAGCAACAAGCATATCTATACTCCTTTCGACCAAGGAATCCCTTGAATTTCATTAAATAAGGTGACTTTGATGATGACTAGCATTTCTTACGAGTTTTTTCTACTTCATTACTGACTAAAGAGACCGTTTTTTGTTTTCTTCCTAACAAGCCTCCACTTTTGGTTGTAATTACTCATTCAAACTTAATGATCTTGAAACTAGCTAGTGTGTCCAAGACAGACACTATATTCATGGCAACAAGCACATATATACTCCCTTGGAGCAAGGAATCCATTAAATTTCATTAAACAAGGAGTCTTTGATGATGAATAGCATTTTTTCATGTATTTACAGTATAATTATTGAATAATGAGAATGTCTTTTCATTTCTTCCTAAAACAACTCCACCTTTTGTTTCAATAATGCATTCACACTTAATGATCTTGAAAGTAACTTGTGTGCCCATAACAGACACTATATTCATGGCAACAAGCACATCTATACTCTCTTAGAAATAGGAATCCATTGATTTTCATTAAACCAAGTGTTTTTGGTGATGACAAGCATTTCTTACAAGTATTTTCTACTTAATTACTAACTAATGAGACCAACTCTTGATTTCTTCCCAACAATGCTCTACTTTTTGTTGCAATTATCCATTCACACTTAATGATCTTGAAAATAGCTTGTGTGCCCACAATAGGCACTATATTCATGGACTAAGCACATCTATAGTCTCTTGGAACTAAAGATCTGTTAAATTTCATTAAACAAGAATTCTTTGATGATAGCTAGCATTTCTTACAAGTATTTTCTGCTTAATTACTAACTAATGGGACAATTTATTGATTTCTTCCTAGCAAGGCTCCATTTTTTGTTGTAATTACACATTTACACTTAATGATCTTGAAAATAGCTTGTGTGCCCACAACAGGCATTGTATTTGTGCTAACAAGCACATTTATACCCCTTTAGAACAAGGAATCTATTGAATTTCATCCAATAATGAGTCCTTAATTATGACTAGCATTTCTTACAAGTATTTTTGGTATAATTACTAAATAATGAGACTATCTCTTCATTTTTTCCTAATAAGGCCCCTCCTTTTGTTGCAATAACTCATTCATAGTTAAAGATCTTCAAAATTCCTTGTATGCCCACAACAGGCATTACATTTCTGGTAGCAAGCACATCTATACTCCCTTGGAATAAGGAATCAATTGAATTTCATTAAATAAGGTATCTTTGATGATGACTAGCATTTCTTACAAGTGTTTTTTTTACTTTATTACTGACTAATGAGATTTTCTCTTGATTTCTTCTTAACAATGCTCCACTTTTTGTTGTAATTACTCATTCAAACTTAATGATCTTGAAAATAGTTTGTGTGCCCATGACAAACACTATATTCATGATAACAAGCACATTAATACTCCCTTTATTTCAGGAATTTGAAAATCTATTCCCTAAATATGTCCCAAGTGGATTGCCAAAGTGAGGAATTGAGCATCAAATTAATTTCATCCCTAGTGCATCCATCCCAAATCGGCTAGCATATAGGAGTAATCCTAAGGAGAGAAAGGAGCTTTAAAGGTTGGTTGAGGACTTATTTTGAAAGGATATGTGAGGGAGAGCATTAGTCCTTATGCAGTTCCTCTCCTACTTGTACAAGGAAAGTTGAATAAAAGACATGCCAAGCGGATCACATTCATTTAGACCTTTCCCTACATCATCAAGCATAAACAAGGTGATGATTCGAGGATGAATCCTTTCAAGAAGAGGGTGAATGATGAGAACCCTAAAGATGATTGATGGAAGGCTTCAAAGGATGCAAGAGGTCTATTGCACATTCCAAAAGGCCCAATAACATGGGCTAGAGCCAAAAAGATCAAAGAAGTACTAAATGGGCTAATTGAGGACATTTAGGCCAACCAACCTTTAAATGGTGCAAATTCTAGCTTGAAAAAGAGGCCAAGCCTTATTAATATGATAACATTCACTCCTAATTAGTAATTTATTGACTGTGTAAGAATTTGACCCAAGATAGGAATTCCTCCTAAATAAGGATTTTTCCTAGGTAGGAATTTGTACTTCTTTAAGATTACTATCTTAGCATATAAATAGGCACCCTTAGTAAGTTCTGGAAACATCAAACAACTTTGAGTGAAATAGAAAGGAAGGGTTTTTCTCCCTCACTTCTTTTGAGAACTAAAAAACTTATCAAGAGGTATTTCTTCTTGTGGCGTTCAAATTGACTTATCACTCCCAATTCCTTTCTTTTCTAAAGTGTGGCGTCTATATCCTTCTTAAATACCCTAGGTTCATGCTCCTTTGAACATTGGGTCAGCTTTCCTGGTTGTTCTTTGATTCCTTAAGTACGTTGGGTCCCTAACCTAGGTCTTTTGGGGGTTTTCTGCATCATATGGCAACAAGCACATCTATACTCCCTTAGAAGTAGGAATCCAATGAATTTCATCCTATAAATTTTCAATATAATTACAAACTAGTGAGATGTCTCTTTATTTCTTCCTAATAAGACTCCACCTTTTGCTGCAATAAATGATTCATAGTTCATGATCTTGAAAATAGCTTGTGTGCCTACAACAGGCATTATATTCATAGCAATAAGCACACTTATACTCCCATGGAATAAGGAATCCATTGAATTTCATTAAACAAGGAGTCTTTGATGATAAGTAGCATTTATTTCATGCATTTGCAGTATAATTACTGAATAATGAGACCATCTCTTCATTTCTTTCTAACAAGGCTCCACCTTTTGTTCCAATAACTCATTCATACTTAATGATCTTAAAACTAGCTTGTGTGCCCATGATAGGCACTAAATTCATGGCAACAAGCATGTCTATACTCCCTTGGAACTAGGAATCCATTAAATTTCGTTAAATAAGGTGTCTTTGGTGATGACAAGCATTTCTTACAAGTATTTTAAAGATCGTCTCTTCATTTCTTCCTAATAAGGCTCCATCTTTTACTGCAATAACTCATTCACAGCTAAAGATCTTGAAAAGAGCTTGTATGCCCACAATAGGCACAAGATTCAAGGCAACAAGCACATCTATACTCCCTTAGAACAAGGAATTTGTTAAATTTCATTAAACAAGGTGCCTTTGATGATGACTAGCATTTCTTACAAGTTTTTTCGTACTTAATTACTAACTAATGAGACCGTTTTTTTTTTCATCCTAACAAGGCTCCACCTTTTGTTATAGTTACTCATTCACACTTAATGATCTTGAAATTGGCCTATATGCCCATGACAGGCACTATATTCATGGCAACAAGCACATCTATACTCCCTTGGAACTAGGAACCCATTAAATTTCATTAAACAAGGAGTCTTTAATGATGACTAGCATTTCTCAGAAGTATATTCTACTTAATTACTAACTAAAGAGATCATTTCATCATTTCTTTCACCATTTTTTGTTGTAGTTACTCATTCACACTTAATGATCTTAAAAATAGCTTATGTGCCCACAATAGGCATTATACTCATGGTAACAAACACATCTATACTCTCTTGGAACAAGAAATCTGTTGAATTTCTTTAAACAAGGAGTCTTTGATGATCATTAGCATTTCTTTCATGTATTTATGGTATAATTACTAAATAATGAAACCATCTCTTCATTTATTCCTAATAAGGCTCCACCTTTTGTTGCAATAACTCAATCTTAGCTAATGATCTTGAAAATAGTTTGTGCACCTACAATAGGCACTATATTCATGACAACAAGCACATTTATACTTCCTCGGAACAAGGAATCCATTGAATTTCATTAAATAAGGAGTCTTTGATGATGACTAGCATTTCTTTCATGTATTTACAGTATAATTACTGAACAATGAGACCATCTCTTCATTTCTTCATAACAAGGCACCTTTTGTTGCAATATCTCATTCACACTTAATGATCTTAAAAATAGTTTGTGTGCCCACGTTAGGCACTATACTTATGACAACAAACACATCTATACTCCCTTGGAATAAGAAATCCATTGAATTTCTTTAAACAATGAGTCTTTGATGATGACTAGCATTTCATTCATGTATTTACAGTATAATTACTGGATAATGAGACCCTCTCTTCATTTCTTCCTAATAAGGCTCCACCTTTTATTGCAATAACTGATTCACAATTAATGATCTTGAAAATAGCTTGTATGCCCACAATAAGCACTAGATTCATGGCAATAGGCACTATATTCATGGCACATCTATACTCCCACAGAACAAGGAATCCATTGAATTTCATTAAATAAGGAGTCTTTGATGATAACTAGCATTTCTTTCATGTATTTGTGGTATAATTACTGAAATCTCTTCATTTCTTCCTAACAAGGCTCCACCTTTTGGTGCAATAACTCATTCACATTTAATGATCTTGAAACTAGCTTGTGTGCCCATGACAGGCACTAAATTCATGGCAATAAGCATGTTTATACTCCCTTAGAACTAAGAATCTGTTAAATTTTGTTAAACAAGGTGTCTTTGGTGATGACAAGCATTTTTTACAAGTATTTTCTAGACCATCTCTTCATTTCTTCCTAATAGAGCTCCACCTTTTATTGCAATAATTCATTCATAGCTAAAGATCTTGAAAATAGCTTGTATGCCCACAACAGGCATAGTATTCAAGGCAATAAGTACATTTATACTCCCTTGGAACAAGGACTCTATTGAATTTCATTAAATAAGGTGTCTTTGATGATGATTAGCATTTCTTACAAGTATTTTATACTTAATTACTAACTAAAAAAACCTCTTTTCCTTTTTTGTTATAGTTACTCATTCATACTTAATGATCTTGAAACTAGCCTGTGTGCCCATGACAGGCATTATATTCATGACAACAATCACATCTATACTCCCTTAGAACTACGAATCCATTAAATTTCATTAAACAAGGTGTCTTTGGTGATGACAAGCATTTCTTACAAGTATTTTCTACTTAATTACTGACTAATGAGACTGTCTCTTGATTTCTTCCTAACAATGTTCCACTTTTTACTGTAATTACTCATTCATAGTTAATAATCTTGAAAATAGCTTATGTGCCCACAACATGCACTATATTTATTGCAACAAGCACATCTATACTCCCTTGGAATTGGAAATCCATTGAATTTCATTAAACAAGGTGTATGTGGTGATGACAAGCATTTCTTATAAGTATTTTCTACTTAATTACTGACTAATGAGATTGTCTTTTGATTTCTTCTTAACAATGTTCCACTTTTTGCTATAATTACTCATTAATAGTTAATAATCTTGAAAATAGCTTGTGTGCCCATAACATGCACTATATTCATGGCAACAAGCACATTTATACTCCCTTGGAATTGGCAATCCATTAAATTTCATTAAATAAGGGAGTCTTTAATAATGACGAGAATTTCTTACAAGTATTTTCGGTATAATTACTAAATAAGGAGACTGTCTTTTCATTTCTTCCTAATAAGGCTCCACGTTTTGTTGCAATAACTAATTCACTGTTAATGATCTTGAAAATAGCTTGTGTGCCAATAACAGGCACTATATTCATGGCGACAAGCACATCTATATTCCTTGGGAACTAGGAATCCATTGAATTTCATTAAACATGGAGTCTTTGATGATCATTAGCATTTCCTTCATGTATTTGTGATATAATTACTGAATAATGAAATTGTCGCTTCATTTTTTCCAAAGAAGGCTCCACCTTTTGTTGCAATTACCCATTCATAGTTAATGATCTTGAAATAGCTTATGTGTCAACAATAGGCAATTTATTCACGGAAACAAACACATCTATATTCCCTTAAACAAGGAATCCATTGAATTTCATTAAACAAGATGTCTTTGATGATGACTAGCATTTCTTTCATGTATTTATGGCATAATCACTAAATAATGAGATTGTGCCTTCATTTCTTCTTAATAAGGCTCCACCTTTATTGCAATAATTCATTCTCAGTTAATGATCTTGAAAATATTTTGTGCACCCACAACAATCACTATATTCATGGCAATAAGCACATTTATACTCCCTTGGAACTAGGAATCTATTAAATTTCATTAAACAAGGAGTCCTTGATGATGATTAACATTTCTTACAAGTATTTTCTACTTAATTATTAACTAATGAAGTCGTCTCTTGGTTTCTTCCTAAGAAGGCTCCACCTTTTGTTGTAATTACTCATTCACACTGAATGATCTTGTAAATAGCTTGTATGCCCACAATAGGCACTATATTCATGACAACAAGCACTTATATACTCCCTTGGAATTAGGAATCCATTGAATTTCATTAAACAAGGAGCCTTTGATGATGAGTAGTATTTCTTACATGTATTTTTTACTTAATTACAGACTAATGAGACCGTCTCTTGATTTCTTCCTTACAAGACTTCACTTTTTTCTATAATTACTCATTCACGCTAAATGATCTTGAAAATAGCTTGTGTGTCCACAATAGGCACTATATTCATGGCAACAAGCACATCTATACTCCCTTGGAACTAGGAATCTATTGAATTTCAACCTAGTAAAAATAGAGATGTAAAATATTTTAAGTTTTTGGGAAGGGGACATATTACATCTTGTGTCCAAATAAGCATGCAATAGTATTATGGCGGTAATGGTGATATTAAGATTGAAAGTGAATCCAACGATAACTTTGTGCCACCTATTGGAGGGTGCAAGTGATCGAGAGGAGTATCTAGTTAAAGGAGATGTGTTAGTGGTTGATAAGCATTGAGTACACAAGCCATAGAAGATGATGAAGTGCAAAAAGATAATATTTTCCACACACAGTGCCACATCAAAATTAAAGTATGTAGTATGATCATTAATGGGGGTAGTTGTACAAATGTAACTAGCACTAATTTGGTTGAAAAGCTTAATTTACATACATTAAAGCACCTTAAGTCATATAAACTTCAATGGTTAAATGAATGTAAGGAGGTTAAGATAAATAAATAAGTGTTGGTGTCGTTTACTATTGGGAGATATACTGATGAGATCTTGTGTGATGTAGTACTCATGCATGTTACACATATTTTGTTAGGATGACCATGACAATATGATCAACTAGTAATGCATGATAGGTTTAGAAATAGGTACTCTTTTGTAATAAATGATATACTTGTTACTCTAGTACCTTTAAACCCTCGATAAGTTTATAAAGATCAATTGAGGATTTTAAAAGATAGTGAGAGAAAAATAGGAATTAAGGTCAATAGGAGAAAAGAGTAACAAAAAGGAGAGAAAAGAGATAAGACTAAGAGAAAAGAAGGAAGAGGGCAGGAATGAAAATTTGAGAGTTTGTATGCAAAATAGAGTGATGTTAAAAGAGCTTTCTATTCAAAACAAACCTATAATTGTACTTTTGTACAAAAAGGCTTGTTTTAGTACTGAAAAACTTAACCCCTCTTTGCATAGTGTTGTTC
Organism: Bruguiera sexangula; assembly: GCA_020141445.1. Lineage (NCBI taxonomy): Eukaryota > Viridiplantae > Streptophyta > Magnoliopsida > Malpighiales > Rhizophoraceae > Bruguiera > Bruguiera sexangula. Next base: position 3,508,711 of record JAHLGP010020638.1, on the reverse strand, counting down.
TTTTTTTATAAGAATTTGATGATACTTTTTTCTAGGAACCAAGGGGTTTGCTACCATTAAGGGGAATAAAACATTAGATTGAATTCATCCCTAGTACAATAATTCCAAATTGACCAACCTAAATAAATAATCTTAAGGAGACAAAGGAGTTTCAAAGACAAGTTAAGGAGCTTATGGCAAAGGGCTATGTGAGGGAGAGTATGAGTCTATGTGTAGTTCTAGTGTTACTTTTGCCTAAGAAAGATCGGACACGAAAGATATGTGTTGACTATTGAGTAGTCAACAAGATCACTATAAATTATCACCATCTCATACCTAAATTAGATGGCATGTTTTGCATGGTTCATGTGCCTTTTCTAAAATTGATTAGAAAAGTGGATACCACCAAATTAGGATGAAAGAGAGAGACGGGTAGAAAATAGCTTTCAAAAATAAATATAGTTTGTATGAATGGCTTATTATGCCATTTGGTCTCACTAATGCACCAAGCACTTTTATTCAATTGATGAATCATGTTTTGCATACATTCATTGTCAAATTTGTAGTTATGTATTTTGATGATATTTTGGTTTATAGCAAAAACCTAATTGAGCATCTTAATCATTTATGTTCTATTTTAAGTATTGTACATTTTGTGAAATTATAATCTAACTTTAAGAAATGTTCCTTTTACACTAATCTAGTCATATTTCTTGGTTATGTTGTAAATACTCGAGGTATTGAAATTGATAAGGAAGAGGTTAGAGAAATTTATGACTAGCCTACACTTAAGTCAGTGATATGCGTAGTTTTTATGGTCTAGTTAGTTTATATAAAAACTTTGTTAGAGACTCTAGCACTATTGTTGTACACCTAATTGAGGTTGTTAAAATGGACATAGGCTTTCAGTAAGGTAGTAATCAAGACAAGACTTTTAATTTGATCGAGGAAAAATTAAGTTATACACTCTTATTTGTCTTACCTAACATTACTAAAACTATTAAGATTAAGTGTGACACTTCAAATGTCAACATTAGTGCTATTTTAATGAAAGAAAGGTGACCAACTGCCTAACCTATTAAAAAGCTAAGTGGAGTAACCTTTAATTATCCCACTTATACTAAAGAGACGTGGCAGCATTGCCTTTGGCCTAAGAAGTTTGTCATCCATATTGCCATAAATCCTTGAAACACTTAAAGTGGCAAGTTCAACGAAAAACATGTCAAGTGGATTGAATTCATTAAGACCTTTCCCTACATCATTAAAAATAAACAAGGAAAGGAGAATGTGGTGGTTAATACATTATTTCAAAGGTATGTCGTTGTTTCTACTTTGAATGCAAAATTATTGGGATTTGAGTACATTAAACACTTATATGCTAATGATCCTAATTTTGCTCATATTTACAAAACTTGTGAGAAAATAGCTTTTGAGAAATTATATAGGCATGATGATTATTTGTTTAAAGAAAATAGATTGTGTGTGCCTATAAGTTCCTTGTGAGAGCTATTTATGCATAAGGCTCATAAAGGTGGTCTAATGGGTCATTTTGGAGTTAGGAAAACCCTAAATGTCTTAGTTGAGCATTTCTTTTGCCCACACATGAAACGAGATGTTAAAAAGGTGTGTAAGAAGTGCATAACATGCAGACAGGCTAAATCTAAAGTTTTAATTTATGGTTTGTACACTCCTTTACCCATACCTAGCCAACTTTATGTTGATTTATTTATGGACTTTATATTAGGGCTACCATAATAAAAAGAGGGTAGAGGTTCTGTATTTGTTGTTGTTAATAGTTTTTTAATTGGCACACTTTATTCCATGCAATAAAACTAACAATGCAAACAACATAACAAAATTGTTCTTTAGGGAGGTAATACATTTGCATGGCATGCCTTAAAGCATTATTTTAGACTAGGATACAAAGTTTGTGAGCTACTTCTAGAAAACCTTATAAGGTAATTTATGTACTGAACTATTATTCTCAATTACCTACCATTTACAAACAAATGGGTAAATTGAGGCAATTAATTAAATTGTTTCTACTTTGGTACATGCTTTTATTTGCATAAATTTGAAAATATGGGAAGATTGTTTGCCATATGTAATGTTTGCATATAATAAGAGTGTTCATTCTCCTACTAGTTACTCTCTATTTGAAATTGCATGATGAATTAAGCAATATACACCTAAGCTAACAAAGGGCAAAAGAATATGGTGTTTGAACTTTGTCATTAAGTTTAGGTGCACCTATGCAAAAGAAAAAGTTCCTAGTTTAGAGGCATTTAGAGCTATAGCCTAGAGAGGATTGTTTATTTTAAGTGATGGCATAAATTAATGATAATGCTTATAAGTTTGACCATCCTAGTGAGTACAATATGAATGTAATATTTAATGTTATTGACCTTTCTACTTTTGACACAAGTAATGATTGGAGGACAAATCCTTTTGATAAGAGAGAGAATGATGAAATTCATGAAGGTGTCAATGCATATAGGGATTTTAAGAATCTATTGAGCATTCAAGAAAGGCCAATGACATGTTTTAAAGCTAAAAGGATGAAAGAGGACAATTAACAGGTTAATTAAAGAAATTTGGGCCAAAGAGGTTAATTTAAGCTTAAAGAACAACAAAGTATATTTCAATGTAGGCCAAGGCTTTATTAATTCTATAAGTATGCTAAATCATTCTAAGTTAAGTGATTGTGAATAGTTGAAGTAACAAAGTAATAAAATTAATAAGTTAGATCTATTACAAAGTTTGAAATATGGAGGATAAGGAGTGGAATAGTCATAAAGTTGGTAATAAGATTGGTTTGCTGCTAAAAGGTTGGACTAGCACTGGTCATGAGCCGATTGGTGAACCAGTTTGTTGCTAAACCTGTGGCTTTATAAATCTAACTAAATTAACTCCAATTCATTTGTTGTCAGTTTATTTCAAAAGTTTTCTTATTTCTAGGGTTAAGATTGCTACAATAGCTTATAAATAGGTTTGATTTTATTGTTAAAAGATATTATTGCTAAAAAGAATTAAAAATTTTCTTTTTCAATTTTTCATTGAACTTTGCAAACTTATTAAGATTATTGTCTTATGATATTCTAACTTAGCTTATCACTCCCAAATCCCTTCTTTCTAGAGTATGACACCCATATCCTTCTTTAAACCTTTGGTTCGTGTTCTTTGGAACATTAGACCTATAAGAAGTCTTGTTAATATGAAATGAGCTTACGGGTTCATCCCTTAATAATTGAACCATCCAAACCTAAAATGAAAAGTCAATCAAGATAAATGACACCTTTATTGTTTTGTATAAACTCAAAAGTTATTTTCATGGTCATTTTAATTGCATGATGCCTTCAAATGAAATGAAATTTCTTGCTTGCAAGAAATGAGTTATGAGCTCATCCTTCACAAATTGGACAATTCACACTTAGTAAGAGAATCAAATCAAAATCAATGACTCCTTGCTTAATGGAACTTAATAAATTTAGAGTAGCAAAGTTAGAATGACATGCTTGTTGCAATGGATACAATGTTTGGTGTAAAAACAAAAGCTATTTTTATGATCATTTTATGGGAATGACTCCTTGCAAGAAGACAAGAAGTCTTGTTAGCAAGAGATGATGTTGTGGGCTTGTCCTTTAGGAGTTAAACCATTCAAACCTAGAAAGTAAAACTAATCAAGATTAATGACTCTTTTGTTTGTTTGAATTCACTATATTCAATGAGTTAAAGTTGTAATTATGTGTGCATTACAATGAATGTGGTTTGGTGTAGAAGCAAAAGTTATTTTCATTATCATTTTGTATGAATGACTCCCTGTAATGAAAAGAGAGATCTTGTGAGCAAGAAATGGAGTTATGGGCTCATACTTTAAGAGTTAAACCATTTGACCCAAAAAAAAAAAGGCTAACTAAGATCAATGACATTTAAGTTTGTTAGAATTCAATGAATTCAGAGTGGCAAAATTGTAATGACATGCTCATCATAATGAATGTAAAGTTTGATATAAATACAAAAGTTAATTCAATGATAATTTTGTGCAAATAATGCCTTTCAACAAAAAAGAAAGTATTATTTGTAGGAAATGATGTCACAATCTCATTCTTTAGCAATTAAACCATTCAAATTTGACCAAAAAAAAAAACCAAAGCCAAACAAGGTTAATGAATCCTTTGTTTGTTAGAATTTGAAGGATTAAGAGAGCCAAAGTCAATAAATCCTTTGTCATAATGAATAATGAGTTTTTAACCTCTTTATTTACTTCACAAAAATATTAATAAAAAGGGAAGTTTCTTAACAAAAAATGATTAAGTTATTAAAATAGTTGAAGAGGCATCACTCTTAACTCAAGGTTATAATGATTTCTTTCTATTATCCCTAGAGTTTATTAGCTCACATCAACACAAGTATAAATTTTTTCATGTTAGGATAACATAGGTAGCACTTAAGCCTACTACTAGACTGGGTTTAAATAACTTAGCTATTATTTATATTTGTGATAAAATACATAATAGATTTCATGACTACTTATTATAAGTATTGAATTCGTGTAAAGCAATAGACCTATTTGGTCTTCATGTTTTTTGAATTTTACCTTGTCTCTATTAATACATACTTTATACTTAGATATTAAAACTGAAGAATTTGATGTGATGCCTACTTTGGAAAATCTAATTCTTATTTACAAAATATATTATAAGGTTATGAATACCATTATCCCAAGAATTAAAGAAATTCTAGCAAGATATGTCATAAAGGGACTATGATGTTGTTTTTGACTAATAGGTCAAAAGTTAATGTCTTGGTTCCAAAAACAATTATTTAGGATCAAGTTAAATTACCTGAAAAATGGATTTTGAAAAAGTAATTGAACTTATTAAACAAGTTAATAGACCAATGGAAGAAATAATTGAATACAAGGATGAGAATGTTGAAATCCAATTTACTTCATCGAAAAGTGTGTTGTTTAACTTCAAAAAAGGAAGGGAAAAGGTTAAGTCTAGATTCTCTGCCTTTTCAATACCTATTATTGAATTAGATGATATTAGATAAATAAGAGAGCATGTTAGTTAGACTTAGTATAGATTTAACTTTCCTTCTATAACTTTTGCTTAGGTGGTTAATGAACCATTAGAAATATTCAGTTAAGCTTTTAGGCCCAAGTCTCCTTTATCTGATATAGGTTATCAAGATGAAGATAGGAGTCTTTATGCCCTTGAAAAGATTAATGAGGTAAATAAAAAAATGAGGGAGTTATTTTATTTTCCTTAAAATACTATAAAAAGAAAATGATTTTTTATAACTTTTAATAAATAAAAAAAAAACAAGAGCTATTGTATAAATACCATAAAAGATTCACTA